>BGPR01019243.1:0-26243 GCA_013235015.1 Araneus ventricosus
GCTAGAAAATTGCTTATTTTGGTAAAATAATTTTTACTGCGTACCTTTAAAAACAGTACACACACTCCCAGGAGTTGTCTTTGTGTTTATGCATCAATAATTTTGTGATATTCGGGTATTATGTAAGGTATCTTTGAAAAAATGCTTTTCAATATAATTTACTAAATTGATGTTGCGATTATAGTGACATTCTGTCTTTTGAAAAGTTATCGTTCACATACCGCAGATGGCGAGGTGGATTAATAAAAAACGCATCTTTCAATAGATAGTTTATTTTATAATTATAATTAATTAATTATTTATTTAATGTTGCTTGAATCAAAAAATGTCCTGCTGAAAAATTACAAAATTTAAATTTATAATACATTTTCCCGAACTTGTCAGCCGGGGAACCTCGACACAATAATTTTGACTCACGAACATTTTAAACAGAAAAATTGTTCCACTCTTCTGCTACTAAATCTGACCGAGTGATGAAGCTTTGAATTTTCTTATTTTAAGCCAATCAACGGCCGATTCGAGCAAGCGTTGCTCGTTGACAGGAGGATAGTCCTCGAGGCGACCATTGAATTGGTCTAAAATACTAGTAATATTCGAAGCTTCATGACTCGGTCCGTTTTAGTCGCAGAAGAGTGGAACTTTCTTTGTTTATAATGTTAGTGTGTTAAGAATATTTTACTAAATATGATCGAACCGGAAGACTACACAAAAAAATGGAAACGGAGGGCTACACAAAAATTTATTAGATTTCGTACTTTTTTTCAGTGGTATATTTATTGACTCAAACAACATAAAATATATCTCTTTGCTTCATTTAAAAAAATTTTACAATTGGAAGTAAATTCTTTTCTCTGATTATTTAGAAATTAGCTATTGGGACGCGATTCGAGTCGACGCCCTTATATTATATGTCTAGTGTATAGAGTATACATTATATTTCAAAAATTGGACATTTTATTAGTATATATTCTATGGGCAAACGTATTGGCAAAGTCAGCATGTAGGATACGTTTATACTTCAACCAAGTCATGAGATAGCTCCCCATTATATTGCAGGGACTCCTCTGTCAAGGAGAAGGGCAGCGGCTTTACGTTATCTGAACGCAACAAGCAGCCTGAGTTCGTAAGAAGAGATCTTCATTTCTCCCTTCCTAATAGTCGCCCATAATTCCGAGGTTGCGATAGGTGAAGGATTTTATGCGTCTTTCAATCATATCTCCGATATGGTACGCGAGGCTCATGTCAGGCGCCTAATTCGCCAATTCGTGGGTTGGAATTGTCCAGAATGCTCCCCAAGCAAATCACGAGCAATATAGGTCCGTCGACTCGAGCTTCATCATGTCAGCACATCCGGTCGTCATTCAAGCAAGTGAAATCCAAAAGTAGCTGCAAGTTGTCTTCAAGCAAATGCACATGGCGCTAATCTGTTAATGGCCGATTTAAGTTCAGCAGAGGACCCGATCCCTGACAGAAACACACTCCCGACTTCAATACGGAACAACCATCAACTCGTACAGCGCCTTGATGGCAAGTACAGTCCATTGTCTCATGGAGTGTGCGCCACTCCCGAACTCGACCATCAGGCCCGGTGCACACTAGCCGATTCGTGACATTGAAGCTGTAAAAATAACAATAGTAACCCACATACCCCTGTGGAGACACACATGCGGAATGGAGGTTACTATTGTTATTTTTATAGCTTCAACGACACGAATTGGCTAGTGTGCACCGGGCCTCAATCCGCAGGAACAGAAAACGTGATTCACCTGACCACCTTATCTTTTTCCAGTCATGAAGTGTCCAATGCATTTGCAGCGCTGAAGTCAATAATCTACGATGAATAAAGGCACTCGAGCCCATTAACTTCATATTACATTTCACACCTCACAGACAAGCCTGTATTGCACCTCCTCAGTAAGGCCAGGTGCACACTAGCCTATTCGTGTCGTTGAAGCTGTAAAAATAACAATAGTAACCCCCATTCCCCATGTGTGTCTCCACAGGGGTATGTGGGTTACTATTCTTATTATTATTATAATTTGAATACTAGTGTATTATTGCTCTATAGTTTAGGTTAGGCTATATTAGCGTCCCGTTTTGAAGCAACACGAGGGCTATTTAGGAACGGACCTCGTAATTTTAAAACACGATCAGATGACGAGGACGACATCAGAGCCGGCACTACCATCTCCAAACTTCCGCACCATTCTTCCTTTCTATCTCAGAAGTAATTATTATTATTTTTTTAATTTATGTATTTTTAATTCAATGTTTTGTACAGCTTTTATTTGTGCTTTGTGTGCCGTTAGATATATAGTGTGGTTTGTGTGTTTTGTTTTTATATTGTGGGTTTCAATCTTTGATTTATTTATATATCTGATTTATAGTGCTTTTTCTGTGTCTATTTGTTTCTTTTTCAATACTTATATATTTTTTATATATTCTTACTGTTCCTTGCTTGCCCGAGCAGTTCTTAAATTTATTGCGTTAGGGATCTTCTCACATTTTATATGAAAAGAAAGAGCCTTCATGTTGTCATTCTTTATTTTGTGAGTATCATTCGCCACACTTGGCGGTTGAGTACATGTGAATCAAGCTATTCTCTCCCCACCGACGTGGGTCGCGAACCAAGTTTATACTCCCAGCTCTCTTGTATTTAAAAGTACTGCCCCTGTTCGGGCAATACCTGTATCATTTTATTGTATCTATTAAATCCCGTCCTCCATATGGTGGTGGAGCGGCTCTCTCTCTCGGCCTTATACCTTTCTTGGGTAGGCCAGGCCAGTGTGGGTAATTTTGTACCACACCAGAGAGAGGACTATTGGCCACTACGTATGATTTAGCGTGCAACAGGCCCCATACATAGAGTATATTCAGTAGAATCGGGTTTCGAACCTGAGACCCTCCGGTACCGATGCTGAGACCTTACCACTAGGCCACCGCGACCTTTATCGCTCTGTAGAATACCTACAATTATAACATAAATTTGACAATTGTTCTATTTAAAATTTCTTCACATTTTTACAAACTTTAACTATCATAATATTAGCTTGATAAACAAGATCATTCAAACTGGAAAGATCTTTTTACCACAATTTTAAAAAAATTTTAGTGCAAGTTTTAATTATTGGTTTTGAAAAAGAAAAATGCTTTACATGTCGGGAAGAACATACAATATACTAAAAATACTAAGTTTCATGTACAAAATGTTGCGCAGTTTCAAGTAACTATATTTTGATAATATTTACCGACGAAACCAAAACAACGTTATCTCACCCCTCTTAAGCAACACACTTTTCACAACCAGTGTACTCACCAGACCATAGCGAATTTTGTTGCGCATTCCCCAGAAACAAGCCAGCCGCCTCATGTTATCGATTCTGGAATAACTTGGAAAATATTAAAGTGGTATCCAAAACAAAGAAATAACTAATAAAATGCAGAAGAATCCTCTAAAAGACAAACATGCTGCTTGAAATATATTGAAAAATTCTTTAAGATAAATCAAATAAAGCTTGGAATGTGACTTAAACTGCTTTTCCTAAAAAATTTTGTGTGACAAGAATCCGCGAAATCACGTATAAAACGCATTCCAATGAGGTATTTGGTGCTGCCGGCATAACAAATAGGAGCATGATGTTGCCTTTCACATTTTAGCCAGACGGCTGTCCATTAGGGTGGATCGAAAAGTATAGGAAAAATTTTTTTTTTTGAAATTCTTTTTGGCATGGGGCGGAAAAGTTGTGTCTTAAGTATATTAGTTTATATAATTTTTTTTTATTGAAATTCATTTATATCTTCCGGTGCCCCGAGCGCCTCAAAAGTAGTTAAAAATTGAATTTTTTATGAAAATTTACAATTTTTTTTGTTTTATTTTGAAATTATTTTTGGCATGGGGTGAGAAAGTTGTGTCTTAGGTATATTAGTTTACATATATTTTTTTATTGAAATCCATTCATATCTTCCAGTGCCCCAAGTGCCCCAAAAATAGTTAAAAATGACATTTTTGGGGAGAAATTTATAAGAAAATATTTTCAAAATTTCCTTTAGCGCCGGGTAAGAAAGTCTTGTTTTGGGTATATTAGTTTACGTTTTTTTATTATTATTAAAGTTCATTCATATCTTCTGGTGGCCCGAAAGCCCCCCAAAAAGTATAAAATTGGCATTTTTACAAATATCTATTAAAAATTGTGAATTAATGAAAAATATTTGAAAAATTGGCAGATTATTCAAGTATTAAAGTATAAACTTATAAATAATTATAATTTTATAATAATACATTAAGTATAAATTTAATAGTCAAAGCAATAAATCACAAAATTTATAAAAAGTGAACTTAATCATAGATTTTTTAATTCTATTAGTTTGAAGATTTACATATTTCTAAAGGATGTAATCCTTCTTGGTATTATAATGCTTGATAAGACTTTTTGATTGTATCCCATTCAATATGAAGCCGTGTCTCTTCTCCATATACACTTTCGGACGCTTCAGACACTATGCGAAAACATCTTTCTACAGCTTGGGTATGGCATGGATATTTTGACCGATCCTCCGTCTGACTTTTACCATGTCCTCTATTTCCTTAAATGGCGCATTCATCAAAAGAGGTGGTTCAAATGTTCAACTCGTTGCCAGTTAATAAATGCAAAAAAATCCTTTGCTTTAAAGTCTATTTTTGGTACTTGAAAAATTCTTATTCTGATGATCCTCTGTTTTCATTTCTAGCACAAATTAGTTTTCGTAGTGCTAAAGACCTTATATCCTCTCTGTTATCTGTGAGAATTGACAATAGCAAATTTTCTGAATGACAAAAGAAGCTATTTTGTTGAATAAAAGTGTGTATTATATTTTTTAAATTGGGTTCCAAATATCTAAAAAATGAAATAAGTCTCCAAATATGCAGCGCTCCTTCTGTTATGGAGGGCTTTGTCTTGACATGGAACCATACAGGTTGTGTATACCTTTATAATATATTTTGCAAGAATAATAAGATTGTCAG
Organism: Araneus ventricosus; assembly: GCA_013235015.1. Taxonomy (NCBI): domain Eukaryota; kingdom Metazoa; phylum Arthropoda; class Arachnida; order Araneae; family Araneidae; genus Araneus; species Araneus ventricosus. Next base: position 5,003 of record BGPR01019243.1, read on the forward strand.
ATGGTTTTTCTGTGACCGCATACAACCTTAAAATTCTACCTGCAATTATTAGCCACCTTGAGTGAACAACTGGACCAGGCTTTCTTAATGTCAGGTCAGAATAACATTCACCGCGTGATATCGGTAGGCAAATATCATATAGATATTGTTGATTATTGCTGAGAACCATTCTATCTATGTTATGTGGCATATTCTCCATACTTATTGAAGAAGAAGAAGCTACAGGTAGCTTCGTAGGTTTTGATTGCTTTACCAAGTGGTTGACAAAATTCTTTAGGACCAGTTGTTGCACCATCCAAAGAATTTAGTAGATGACGAAGGGGTAACTCACCTGTTTGAAGCAAACAAATTCACCATTGTAATGGTCTATTGAGGCCAGTTCCATCAAGCGAATAATACCTCCCTTGTGCCCAGTATTAACATTTGTTCCATCGCATCCAATTACTGTTAGCCCATTTAATTGCATATTATGTGATCCAAAAAATTGAGTATTGCTTCTTTTATGGTCTTAGCTTCTCCTGTTGCAGCAGTAACATGTCCGATATACACAGGTAGGTTCGTTTACAAGAGTATAATGCTCCTCGTTCGTGGTCTTTGAGTAGTACTTTGTGTCTTTCTTAATTAGCACTTTTGCGTTGTCTTTTCTCCCATCGAAATATAATCTGGTTAAAAGAGACCGAGACACTGTTAACTTAGTAGACTTTGCAACTGCATTTTAAAGCTTTATATGCTGTCTACGAATTTTATTGCTATCTACCACATGCGAAGCTTCTCCTTCGTGTATAATTCTAATGTCTTGTAGAACAACACTGGTAAATGAAGTAGCTGTTCTATCTGAAACTCCGTATAAATCACATTCCATTGCTAAGGTAGGGAAATATAAACGATTTTATGACTGATATTCCAAGGTAATTACATCCGTATCTGTATACATTGACGAAGACATAGTGTTGAGCTCAAGTAGCTCCATTGATTGAGCATGAGCAGCATCAGCATCAGCATCAGTTTTAACCATTTTACGTTTTATTCTTTTGTCTTCCATCTGTTTTCTTTTTCCTTTTCTCTTTTTTTCAGTAGCAATTACTTCCACTTGTCCAATAACCATTTTCCTTTCTAATATTCGATTTTTTTATAAACAATCGCTCAGCAAATGGAATTTTCATATCTTTTTGGAATTTACATGTATCGAAATTTGTACACTTACAAAATGTGATATCGAACAAACACGATATTTTTTCAGTACGATAATTTTCCAGTTTTTGTTCGTATTTTTTATCATTCCTTCGCCCTCTCCTCTACGTTTCTCTCTGTAAAATCGTTTCTTTAACACATTTTTAAATTTTAATTTTTACTTCGAAATGTGCATAAAAAACGTTTTTTTGCAAATATTTAAGCGTCCTGGGGCACCGGAAGATATTAAACAAAGTTAAAAAAATTTTGCATATATGCTGGTACACTTAAAAGACAACTTTTGCACCCTATGCCGATTATTTTATCCATACTTTGATTTTTCGATCCACCTACTGTCCATGCATCACACTGCTCCTGCATACTTTATTCTCAAGGTATTCGAGACTGCTTTAAATATCGATTCCAAAATTCATACAGAACGACATCGACATAGAAAATGCATTTGCAGAAAAGTGTAAAAAATACCTCATGTTCTACAAGCTCGAAAATTAATTGCTTTAAACTGACACAAAATTATGCAGAGTGGTTCGAAATTCGACTTACACATTATTACGAGAAGCAGGGCACAGAAACAAGCCGGAATCACACAGGAAAGTATAAACGAAAAAGGCCAACCAGATGAGATATAGGATGATATTCGCTAGCGTTATAGCTCTACTCCCGATTTAGTTAGAGAATTTCGACGAAATTAATAACGCCTGATTTATTTAACCTCGATTTCTTCTTATGAAAGACCCGCAAAGCTAGATTTTTTCCAAAGTGGCGCAACCTACCGTGCAATATTATGCAATATTGTTCGATATTATGTAATACTAGGGGGCTCTGCCCCCTGCTCGCTAAAGCTCGCCAACCCCCAGGAGGATTGCGCTGCAATCCTCCGGGGCTTGCTACGCAAGCCCTGCTCGCTTCGCTCGCTACATGAAGACACTGGGTGTCCTAGCACAGTTGTTATAAAATCTTTATATGTATATAACACCCCCTGCTCGCTCCGCTCACCGACACCAAAGAATCACGTTATTCTTTCGGGATCACTATGTGAAAACCGCTCGCTTCACACGCTTGCCGTCCAGTTATCCGTTTCTGCTAGTATTAGGAAATTATAAGTACATTAATTAATAAAAGTAAATGTAAATTATTTGAAATTGCACGAACTCCTAAAATTAATTTTTCATCAGTTTCTACAATTAAAATCTTCTGGTAGCACAGATATATATGTAAATGTTAGAAAGAAATTTGAAAGGTAATATTTATAATCCAAAGTTGATTAAAAATCAGAATTATTTTCATCAATCAGAAATTTAAAACTTCTTGGCATACACTTTTCAGTATTTATTCAAAAGTTTATTTCAACATAACGTCATTCCACTAAAATTTTAAGTTTAAAACTGATAAGATAGCCTTTTCCAAATCTTCAAAATAAATTTTTAAAAATTGCTTTTTCCACCAAAATTTCAAATATGCCCTCTATACAATGGAATGTAATTCAGAAAAGCTTCCCCACCCGTATACATGCTTATTTCAACAATTATTTAGCCAAGAAAGATATAGTGTTTTCCTCAATGTAGTCATTTGTGTTTTAACCCTCCTAGCGTCAGGGCCGAGATATCTGAGTGAACATTTTTCCTCTCATAACGGCAGACCCGAGACTTTCTCGGGAAATAAAAGTTCCATATAAGTGTCAGACCCGAGATTTTCCTTCTACAAGTTTTTCTCTTCCCTCCAGGTGTCAAGCGGCGACATAATGAGAGGGAGTGTCTGTGGTCAGCGGAGGGTCAGTTTGACCAACTTTTCTAAGAATGCTCAAAGAAGAGTCTTCTAACAAAGGATTCTGTCACAAAGAATCGAGGTTAGAAGTCATCTGTCACTGCTGAACGATAACAGGTCTAATAGACCCCCTATGGCGCGAAAATGACCACAAAAGGGGGTTGAAATCCTTTTGTCCAAAACCTCACAACTTGAAGAATAACCTTCTCTTTTAACGTGACAATTTCGTTAAACTTAGCAATCTGAAAGCCTAACGGCTGGAGGGTTAAATCTCAGAAAATTCTTGATCGTCTCTTGTCGTAGAAAGATGTAAACCATCTTGCAACCTTTTAGCTAAAAAAGAACAGTTAACGAAATAATTACTTGAAACATACTCAAATTAACTATTCAAAATTAAAACCCATAATAATTATCTACTTTTAGCTTTTTAAAACAGACAAGATAGCTTTTTTTCAAAATTTACAAAATTGTTGCTTTTTTAACCAAAATTTTAAATATGCACTCTTTTTTATGAAATATTACACAGAAAAGCAAAAAGTATGCAACATTATCATTCACCATAAACAGCATGTGGTAATTCACTTCCTTCCGTACACGGTGGCAAAAAAATCTAATCTCTCTATATATACACTTTGCAAACAGTATGCAACTTTAATCATTCTCCGAGAGCAGTGTGCAAGAGAACTTTTCTGAAGTATAATTAGTTCTCTGGTCTTTATTCTGTAATTTTTATTTTTACACATAGTAAATAGTGCACACAATTAGTATCACAAAAAAAGGCTCTGGCTCGGCTAAGCCTATCGGCGGCATTTCTGGCCGATCTTCGCTGAAATCTTTCATCCAGGGATTCTCTTGCACGCTGCTCTCTTCTACGCAAATTGTATTCAAAAGTTCGCAAAGAGTTCATTTTAAATAAATAAATTCAAAAAAAGTCGACGATCCGAAAAAAAGTCCTGTAATCCGTAAGCAAAAGCTTGGCGTCAGGGTTGAGATTGGTAAACAAACTGATCGTTTCCAACGGGGAGAAAAAAATAAAGGTCCTTTTTTGAGCCACGCATAAGCGTTTTATATAATATAGATTATACGATATTGTACAATATTATGCAACAATGCGAATACTGAACGATACCATACGATATTGGACAATATCTGTGCGCTGCTGGAGTTACGAGAGGCCCGACAACCGACTTCGCCAAAGGAATCTCCATTGTCGCTGCGAATTTCTGCGAAATGTAGATTATATCCATGCGTCGCCATTGTGAAGCACTTATAACTGGAAATGACAAGACTTTTAATCAGTTACTGTGAAACTGAATGTGTGCACGTAACGTCCAAATGTAAAGTACCGGCGAATAAAGAGTTTTCACTCGTTATTGGCTTGTCGTTTCCGCATCTTCACGTATCTTTTAGCTTATTCAGGTGGCGGTCACAGCCATACATTCCTAAATGACTGTTCTTCTTGTGCCATCTACATTCGCTGAATTTTAGATCACCCTGTATAGAGTATAATAATTAGATTCAAGCCTCTCATTTCAGAAATCACACTCGAATGTAACAACTTCGAATTTATAGCTCAACATATGAACGTGATATATTTTCAATCATCATTTCGTACTTACAGGTAGGAGGAACTCAGCAGCACAAGATCTCTCTCCAGTCTCCCCGCACATTCCAAACACCCACCTGCGCTTCAGAGTTCCAGCAACCTTAAAAAAGAAGCACCTCCCCCATGATTATAAGCATTGGACCCAGCAGAGACCCCTCCAGCACACATGCTTAAGTCAACATATAGAGTAGCATCCTCCCAAGTCCTTTCTCCGATTTGTGCCATTTATCTTTTCAGTGTATATTTCATTAGTCATGTCAGTGTTCCCTCCCCCATAACAAGCCTTTCTTCCAGTTTTTCCTCCTCGTCGTACTTGTATCATCATGTATTTTTTCCAGAATTTCCTTTGATTGTTTTGACTCGTCCAGGGCCTGTTTTCCATTGTATACCATTCATTTTTTTCTTAGCTTTAATAAATTCCCCGTGGTTGGGGTAGTGCCCTATTTCCGGACACAGGGATCCACAGAACAGAGAGCCTGGTGCCAGCACTAAAAGTTTCAAAATTCACTGGCTGACCACCCATCCCCCTTGTCTTTTTTACTTTCTCGTATACGAAGTATACAAAGAGAAAGTATTGTAATCGTCAAAAAATTCGAACTCGAGATTTTGACGAATCTCCACGTTTTAGACCTCCCTCAGTCCGAAAAACACAATTTTGGAATTATGTCTGTCTGTGTGTGTGTCTGTGAACACGATAACTCGAAAACTATTAGAGCTACAGGATGAAATTTGGTATGTGGTCTTTGAACATAATTTGTAAGTTTCTATCAAATTTTGGACAAAATCCGTCCACGGGAAGTCTGTCTATTTGTATGTCCGCGGTCATGTGAACGCTATAACTCAAAAACTTGAATAGCTAAATGGATAAAATTTGGTACACAGTTTTATCATTATGAATGTAGGTCCGTATAAAAGTTTGGGCCAAATCCGTCAAAAAGAGGCGTTCAAATTGCATATTAAATTTCTTTTAATCCGATTCTCATGCGCATGCGTATTGGTAGCAATCTGTTATTGTTGTAAATTTTATTTACAACAATAAATAATGTTTTCAAGCATCAATTGTTAACAATTTTTTATTGTTGTAAATCAAACCGATCTCATTATTTCAGCAAATCTTTTATTCACGCGCTTTTGCAATTGTTACGGTTGTGGTAGTATAAATTGTTTTCTTGGGAATTCAATTCCAAAGCAGAATTTTCGCTTTAGTATTCATTGCATTGCCTATTTTATCGCGCCTGCTTCAAAGTAATATTTTTTTGAAACGTGGCAACAGATATTTGATTTCAGGTTTGTTTGTTTTTTTGTTTTACTTTCTCGTATACGAAGTATACAAAGAGAAAGTATTGTAATCGTCAAAAAAATTCGACGAATCTCCACTTAGAAAGTATACTAGAAAGTTTAGGGGAGACCACTCCCGCTGGTTCTTCTTCTTTTCCCCAGTTTCGGCCTGTTTTCCGTCCAGCTGACATACGTTGACCACTCACATTCTGCTTTCTGCCCATGCATTTGATTTTTAAGCATTTTTACCTTCGCGTATACGAAGTATACAAAGAGAAAGTATTGTAATCGTTGAAAAATTCGAACTCGAGATTTTGACGAATCTCCTCGTTTTAGACCTCCCCGAGTCCGAAAAACACAATTTTGAAATTATGTCTGTCTGTGAACACGATAACTCGAAAACTATTAGAGCTACGGAGATAAAATTTGGTATGTGATCTTTACACGTAATTCGTATGTTTCTATCAAATTTTGGACAAACTCCATCCACGAGAAGTCTGTCTGTCTGTCCGCGGTCATCTGAACACTAAAACTCAAAAACTTGAATAGCTAGATGGATAACATTTGGTACACGGTTTTATCATCATGAATGCATGTCCGTATAAAATTTTGGGCCAAATACGTCAAAGGGTTGACTGTCTGTCGGTCTGTATAATTTACTTTTGAAAAGAATCCGTCATCTCCACGCGCATGCGTACTGGAAGCAATCTTCTGTGCACGCGAAAGCTATGGAGCGAATTATGTCAGTCTGTCCTTGAGACAGCAAGAGCGGAAAATCGGTGCGCATCTCTTTGAATTTGATTCTTTACCTAGATATTTTTCAATCACTATAATGAAAGACCTTCTGACAGTCATTGGATTCTGGATAACAGTAGGTTCGAATCTTTTTATCCACGCGGGGGGAGGGGAAACAGCACCTTTATGGGGAAGTATACGAGAAAGTTGAAGGGAGAACACTCCCGCTGGTGTTTTCTCCCCCAGATTAGACTTCACAGTCTGGGGAGACAGCTCCTTAAGAGGACTCAGCGCAGGCAGGGCGGCGAGAATACCATGGTTGCTGATTCTCTTCGCTGCCATTTCCAGTCTCGCCCACTAAACTGGAAAGACAGCAGGGGTGAGCGGCTGGTGTTATCGTACTTACAGGTAGACAAGGAATCAAAATATCAATTAAACTCTGGCTAACGAATAAATCATGATACAGAAGAGATCCAACTGTGTGTAATGGAAGCTGTGGGTGAATAACCTCAAAAGAATTAGTATGGACAATACGACCAAATCCTTTGCAGTCCGGTTTTGCTTCAAATGATGACGAATTCCAAGCAATCAATCGATGGGTAATCGAAGAACAGAAACATCCATGAGATATCGACATATATTTAATATTTCAATATGTGCAAAGAAACGTTCATATATCAACAAAACTCTTTTTACTTCGTTAAGAACACTGTTGTAATTATCATACATTACTTATTATTTAAAGAAAATAATTAATCATATACTGTCTGCAATATTTAACATTCCGAAAAATTAAACAAACATGCGGAGTCATAATATTTCGAATGTGTTGTTTTCTCCTAAACCTAAACGTAATATCTTCAATTCTTATTTTAACTTCCTATTGATGCATTTTTCTCTAGCTAAGAAATTAGTCGTCTCCTAATGATCTTTGGTCGATTAACCATACAGGAAAAAATATCTTCTGGTCCAGTTACTGCAGCAGCAAATGGTTAATTAGCTATCTGTTGATGACGGTAGACCCATTAGGATTTATTCTATAATTGCTAATGAATAAAAATGCCTGTTCACATACAAAATATGCGTGCCTACAGAGGTCATCGAAAACTTTCGGTACACATTAATAAAAATAACTGTTTCAACAAAGAAAAAATAACTGTTTCTACAGAGAAACCAGCGGGAGTTATCTTCCCTAAACTTTCTCATGTTAGACTTAACACAGGTAGGGGGAAAATACGCCAAGCGGCAGTAGAACGCGCCATTCCCTAACACAGGTGGGGAAAAACGCTTCAAGCGGCCGTGCCTTTTCTTTCTGTGTCGTAGAATGGTGAAGAACCTATTCAATTCGAATGCAAATTTTTTTTTCAGCCGATTGAAACCAAAATTGGACACAGATCTATAATTAAGGTTAGAAAACCACACATCAAATTTCATTTATTTAAGTTCTTGCGTTTAGGAGTTACCGAGTTCACAAGCATGACATTATACAGACCGATAGACAGTCAACCAACCCTTTGACGAATTTGGTCCGAAATTTAATATGGACCTACATTCCTGATGATGAAACTGTGTACCAAATTTTATCTAATTAGCTATTTAAGTTTTTGAGTTATCGTGTTCATATGAACACAGACAGTCAACCAGACGGATTTCGTCCAAAACCTGATAGAAGTGAACTAATTTTGTGTAAAGCCCATATGCCAAATTTCGTCCGTCTAGCTCTAACCGTTTTTCAGTTATCGTATTCACAGACAGACAGACATAATTCCAAAATTGTGTTTTATGACTCAGGGAGGTCTAAAACGTTGAGGCTCGTCAAAATCTCGAGTTCGAATTTGTTGACGATTACAATACTTTCTCTTTGTATACCATATGCATAGGGCTGGGCGATGACCAGATTTCAATATCTAAGGTAAATCGATATTTTTCGATATATCGAGATTTTATTATTTACTTGAATTATAAATCGCCTATAAGTACATTGACTAATCAAAATTATTCCAAATGAAAGGAATTTTTATTTTATAACTTTCTTAATTTTCATTTGAAACCATAAACATATTTTTTGCCTTTTACTTTAAATAAAAAAATAATAGTATTAATCATTTCTTCAGAGTATATAATGCTGGAATAGCAGTTCGCTTAAGAAAAGTTGGCGCGTCACAATGCAATCTTTTCAGCAGTTTACTACAATTGCCTTAAAAGGAATATCTAAATTTGTTTATGCAATACAGCATTCTTCGTTAAATGCATCTTACATGAGATCGAATATTTTTTATATAAATTTCTGAAAAAACTCTATTACAGGCTGTTTTAAATTTCTAAACCTATAATTAAAAACATCTTCTTAACTTACATCGGGTAATAAACTAAACTACGAATACTCTAAATTTTCACTGGTTTATTTAAATTCAAAAATTATCATGTCATGCATCTAAATAAAAAAAGCTTATTTTAGTTAGAGTAAAAAATTGGAAAACCGATCATTTTTTTATTCCATCGAAATATCGATTATTTAAAAAAATTGACATCGAAAAATCGATTTTCTTAAAATATCGATTTTTTCAATAAATTAGAAATCTTCACAGCTCTACTTCGCATACGAGAAAGTGAAAATAACTGTTTCCTCAAGGTAATAAAATCAACTATTTTATTAATAGTGTGCTACTCTTGTTCAGTTATATCTGCTCTGTTTTAATTGATTTGTTCGATTAACGTCCATATTAAAGCTATGCAACAGCAGTTGCAAAAAGATGTCTTTATTTTCTCGTGGTCAGAAGATAAAATTACCTCAGAGGAGGAGCCTCACTCGCCCAGTAGGCAGCGGTGACCTAGTGGTAAGGTCTCGATCTCGGGACCGGAGGGTCGCAGGCTCGAACCCCAATTCCACTGTTGATCCGCCGTGTATGAGGCCTGTTGCACGCTAAATCATACGTAGTGGCCAAATGTCCTCCCGTTGGTGTGGCGCGGAAGTTTGGAGAGGGGGGTGCCAGCTCAGGTGTCGTCCTCGTCATCTGACCTCGGTTCAAAATGACGAGGTCCGTCCCCAAAATAGCCCTCGTGTTGCTTTAAAACGGGACGTTAATATAACCTAACCTAACCTATCGTCACTCACCAAATGTCCATGCCAAACCAGTACGAGGATGTTTGGCATTTTCCATCAGATTTGGAGTGCAAAAGCTCCACACTCGTAGTGGATCTGGGGTAAAGTATGGGTATCAAATGTTTGGTCATATTGCCGATGCAAAATCATCAAGCCGCAACTGCCCATTCATCTGCCAGATAAATGAGGGAAAAGATTGTAGAAATCGTGTTTATCTCTTCAATCTCCTTTTATTTTGCAATTAATGTTATTACCACCGACCTGTTGAAGGCCGTACACCCCTCACGGTAGGCTGGGCCTCGCTATTTAATGTTATTAGTGAAATTTTGAATTCTTTATCCTACAAATCCTCCTACCAGGTGTATGATAATAATAGGTATAAGGAAACTTCATAGTTTGTATGTAAAATAAATTTTATTTTTGTAATGATAATGGAAGAAATCAATATGAGATTTTGACTACTGCAATATGCTATAATTAATTACATTGATATGACAATGGGATCGCTATATGCACAGCCTCAGTGTAACTATGTGCTCTAAAAGACTTGCTGAAACGAATCTTTCCATTGGCTTCCCAAGCTCGTTGTTCCAAATTCGTGGGAAAAAGTGCATGTAAGACAAAAACTGCTTTTATAGACATTGAATTATCCTGTAGTCTATCTGGTTATTTTTAAGCAGAAAAACGTTTTTACAAAAAGCAACGTTTTTGCAAAGCTTTGTTATCACTCTTAAAAAGAGTTTTTAAACTCATTTGAATTATTTTGGATATGTCATGTAGTTTTAAATGTATTTCAAATAAAATCGATAATTTCTAACACGTATGAAGGGCACATATGATGGTGACATCACATCAAAATTTTCTGATTGTATTATAAGTATATTTCTTCTAATGTTGTTTTAGGAAATTTTACAATAACCTTTGTTGGTTCAATTCTAGTTCATGACTCTGTAGACGGACGAGTCTCATGTGTATATGGAATGCCGCTGTTGAAGAATTAATTCAATTTCAGGAACCATTTTTATTAGATGGCTAAGTTCCACGACACAGTACATTAAAAGATACAAGACGCAAGACAGAGAACAACAACACACGACAAATACACAGAAAAGAAGAGAGAGAGGCATCATGGGAAAAACCCGGATGGCTCCAGTAGCGCCACCTACCATAAAAAGGAGAAGGCAGTGAATTGTAACCGCTACAACTCTTAGTTAAGCTTTCCTTTTTCAATCTACAGATCTAAATTTAACAAATCAATTCGAAAGTACATATTTCGCCAAAATTATAGATAAGAAAATTAGAAATTAAAGAGTTATTAATCTATTACCTCAATATCATGCGATTAAAATAATAAACGTTTTTGTTTAAAATAATAATTAACTCGTCAATCTCGAGCATTTTTCGTTTTTTTCGATATCGAATCGCGAGATATTTTCAATCAGTAGTTATATGTAATGTTTGCAAGTAAATGGAAATACTTTTTGCACCAAAGAAAATTGTAACTTAAATACAAACTAATAATAGCGACTCCAAACTGATAATTAATATGCGATTAATACGTAGACCGAGGCAAGAAGTTTAAGACTAAAAGAGGCTTAAAAATAGTTTCTTGCCGTCAAAACTTACACTAAATTTCAATTTAATAGTTGGAAGAGCCGGAAGATTGGTAAACATTGTATTTTTTGTGAGGTCATCCACCGTGTGAAAGAGAATTAGTTCATAAATATGTATGCTGTCTGGAATGTATTCATGTCATAGGGCGTTATGTATAGCAAGTTTATGGATACACATAGCGAGACATTTTCTTGGCGCAAAATTAAGTTGTTAAATAGTTAGTGGTTTTTTTCTGATATTACAAAGAATATTTTTTGTGGGCGTTTATTAGGGGAAGAGAAAATATTTATTTTTTTCTAATATTGCTTTTTAATCTGTTAAAAAAAGGAAAAAGACTAAAGTCTTTGAAAACGAAAAAGACCAGTGTCATTTTATTACATATAAGTTCTTTGCAAGTCACGAACTTGGAAAGATAACATTATCTAACTGTGCTGCTCGTCAAAAGACAACTCAGCTGTTATTTATTGGGAAATTATTAAAAGCAACTTGTGCAAACCCATATTTGCTAGTTACTGAAATGCTAATATAATAGACCAAATCTGCCTCTCGGTAACGCTCTGACGTCACCAACAATAAAACTCGCGCCATAGCACTGCGAGACATTAAACAGCATTATTTCATTGTTAGAGAACCTAAATTTCAGTAATTTTAAATTTAAAAGAGTAATTGTCGTTCTAATTTCAAATTTAATAGCTCTAAAATTGTGAAATAAAATTTTCTATCGATTGATATAAAATTAATCTCGCTATGATCAATAGTTCCCGAGAAATTTTAAATTGTATTAATCATATATTTCAAATTAATTTCCGTTTTTCAGCAGAAAGTAGCAAATTACGCCAGTGGTATATCATGCGCGTGATATAGTTTGGACGCCACGATGCATCCGATTATTTATTGCAATCGTGATTATATAATTTGATACTATTTTTTGGCAACGTTTGACAAGCAGAGAAGTGCTTTGTTTTGATTAGAATTTCGAAAAAGAATTCATTTGAAATTTTAACTTTTGACTTGCGTTTTACAAGTTGAGAATTTCATGCTTATTGAATTATAATAAAATTGTTAAACAACAACAAATACTTCACACTGAATGATGTTTACCAAGAGGTTTTTGAATAAAGAAATATGTAAATAAAAAAATATTTCCTGTCATAATGTATATGTTTATTTCATTTGTTTTCAATCAATGTTAAACATTTCTCTCGCATATATATCTATTTCAACACGTCAAATTTGACGGGAAATCTCTCGAATGAAGAGAAAATTTGCACCCGTCATACCATGACGGGGGATTTTCTAGTCTCAAAATATTGAGCTAAAAGTGAAATTTATGGAAATTTGAAAATGATGGGTAAATTATCTCGCCTGTTCTTTCTTTAATATGGACTCTAAGAGAAATGCAAATTTCACATTTTGAATTCACGTAATTTATTAAATTTGTGATCAAGACTTGTGTGATTGCACTTCACTGTTCTGAAAGTGCACTTTCGAGCCCCAACAGGATTCAAGAGGGATGTGGTGCACTGCAGTTTCACAGCCTAGGAGAGTGGTTCCCAACCTTTTTGGTATATATATATATATGGTGTCCACACTTATCGTGGTTCAATAGCTAATTTCTAAACCGTTAAAGATGGACATATAGTTCCAATTGGAAAAATGCTTGAGATGAAGGGAAGAATTATAATGTAGGTTTTTTGAGTGAATAAATATATTCCTGAAAAAGTTATAAAATTTAACTTTTTATGCAGTCTCCCGGTCCTATCAATCATATTTAGTAAAATATTTTTGATACTCTAACATTTAAAACAAAAAAAGAACCCACTCTTTGGCGATTAAATCTGACCGAGTTATGGAGCTTTGAATATCGCTGACTTAGACCACTTTATACCATTTCAATAGCTGCCTTGCAGACGATTCACCAGCAGTTGCCCGACGAGGCCGCTGATTAATAAAAATTATGAAATTCGAAGCTCCATAACTCGCTCTGCTTTAGTAGCTGAAGGGTGGAACTTTTTTAGGTTAAAAGTTTAGAGTGTAAAGACTATTTTACTAAATATGACTGATAGGACCGGGAGAACAGTGTGAAAAAACATATAGTATAATTCTTCCCTTTATTTAAAGCATTTTTCCAGTTGGAACTATGTGTCTAACGATTTAGAAATTAGCTATTGGACCACGATAAGTGTGGACACTCTGAATATTAGATGCCCTTATATGCTAGTAATTAGTGAAGCTTACTGTAAAAGGAATAAAAATATATTGTTTTATAAAGCACGAAATAAGTGAAGACTTTTTAAGCTTCCGTTGACTTCGACTCTTGACTAGCATTTCGCGGCCCATTAATAAGCTATCCGAGGTCCACAAGTGGGCCGCGGCCCATGGGTTAGGGACCATTGACCTAGGATATCCCAGATATGCTTAATCGGATGCAAATGTGTTGAGTAATTTGGCCAATGAGTGTTGTCATCCGTTACAGAAATTGTGAACCATTCAACAGCCTTCCGAGGTATTCAGAGACCTCTTTGGCATATTTGTGGCCCGTTATAGAACCTGCATCAAATATATATAATGGCCTATGATATCTTTGTTTTTCTAATTCCGGCGATGTCATTAACACGCTTCCGAGGAAACGGAATCTCTCATTAACGAAGGAAGTTTTATTCCGATCTTCGTAATTTGAGCACGATTCAAAATAACAAGGTCTGTTCCAAAATAGCCTTCGTGTAACTTCCAAACGGAACTAGAAGGAACCGAACATCCCAGCTCCCTCCAGATAAAAACACGTTTCAGAACATATCTGAATTCCTCAATAAATAGTAAACGGTCTCTTCCTCCTTCCATCCATTGAACATACCGACGGCACCGCCTGAAACCGCTGGTTTTGTTGCAGAAGTACAACCTTTCGAAGCTTTTATGCTGCAACAAAACGGCTGGTTTGAGCTCCTGTGGTAGCCCGAAGATCTAAAACATAATTCCTTTCTAGTCATTTCGCGATTTCTTCGAGCCGATGATAACATGAAATGGTCTTTGGATCCAGTTCTTGCCCACTCATGGATAAGGTTGCCTACTAATTGACTACCTGCTTAAAATAGGGCTCCAAGTTCTTGATATGTTATTTTGCGGACTATTCAAATCTCGAGCGACCGCTATTTATGTTTGCTGTCCATCGGGACTACAACTTAATATTCCCTTCACTTAAATAACGTTTTCGTCAATGAATGCTCACCACATCTCAGAAGTCAAATTAATTTTAAGGACAACACACCCGAGGTGTAAGATACTTTCATTATCTAGGTACGTCCATTAGACATAACAATATACCAATCACCTAATTTGCATATTTCGTGAGCTGTTCAGTGCGGAGAAGTCCAGTTTTGCGTTCAGTTGCAGATAACCAACATAAATAATTGCAAGACATTCGACATTGACTGAAAACATAAATCAGCCAGTATATTTCTTCGGATGGTTCTTTAGTTTTTACGAGTATAATCGTAGTTCAGTAAGCCTTCGTTGTCTTCTACCTCCATTTTTCATATTTTCTGTCACTTTTAGACATTCTTTTTTCTTCGAGAGTTGTTTTCAGCTTTTAGGTAGAAAATAAATTATATTAAAAGAATGAAGTAAGATTTTTTATGGTGAAGTCTTAAGGTTTTGTGAATTTTTTTAAAAGTTCTTTTAAAGATATTTGAATTCGCAAAGAATATTTTTTTTTCGAAACAGCTTTGAATTCAACTTTTTCTAACAAAAAGTACCCTTTTTATAGTTTTGCTACAAAAATAGAATCTGTTTCTTGCTAATTTTGCTTCTTTTGTTGAACTTATTATCGAGCATAAATAAACAATTTTTATTTTACGAAGCAATTCAAATTTCATCGTCTTTACAAAAGGATATCAAAATTATAAAGCATATAGGTCATTAAATTCATTTTTTAATAAGAAAACAAAGTAGAATAATTTCAAAACCTTTGTATTCAATACTGCGATCAAAAGTAAATATATAGACGGAACACTACATTCTTTTCGAAAAACTCATTAATTCTTGTTTACTATGAAGCCTGCAACTTATTGTTTTGAAATGTTAGATTAATTCAGAAATTAGTCGGATCGTCTTGCAATGCATTTTCTTAGCTTGTGAAATATTCCATTCTTTGGTAAAAGTTTAAAAAAACAGGTATTGTATACTTGATAAGCAAGAAGTATTGCTTCGAGGAAAAATGATAGAACACGTGTTTCAGATTTACGTATGAAGGGCGCGAAAGCAATGTTCCATGAAACGAATTATTCAGAAAACATTGGCAGAATAGATTAGTTCTTCCACTTTTCTTTCTATAGGGCATATTTCTAAATCTTTCTTATGTAGATTCGGAGGAAACCTGCTTAGAAAATACGTTTCTTCGTTTCTTATGCTTTGGAATTACATTATAATTCATCAATCGGAACGAATCATAATTTATTGCTTAAATTAAGATTCGTTAATACTTCCATTTTTAATTTTAGTATGTCGCATTTTTTCCACATTCTTTGTGGTTTTATTTGCACAAGTTCGTGTTTCTATTTTGGCATAAAAAATAAATTTAACATGATGTTTACATGAAAATTGTTAAGATTTTCTTATCTTAAAAGTATGCAATTGCAAGCATAGGGGAGCTGTTTCATAATTTCCTTTACGGTAAAAAAATCTGTACAACCTTTTGAACAAAAAACGATTCCAATTTCTTTTATTGTTATGAAATTTTATGGAAAGGTAAAGCTCGTATGTGTCGAATAAATGCATCTACATAAACAGAAGGCTGAAATTGTTTGATTTTTTTGCACAAAAACCTTCTACAGCACAAGTAGATAGATATAAAATCCCCAAAAAATAAAAAGACAGAAGAAAAATATAAAAGAATTTTTCGCAAAAATAATTAGTATTTTTTTGTGGAATGGAAAGTTAAACATTAATACCAAGGCATGACAATCGACTGAATAATTAAATAAAATTTCCGAATAGAATAAATATTATTTGATAAATAACTTAGGACATTTATTTCGTTGGAAAATCAAAAACTGTGAGTTTAAAATTTCATAAATGAAGATATTCATGTATGCAAATATTGCACATTTCTTTTTTGTTCATTTTTTATTATCTTTTACAGATGTTTGTTTTGTACCTATTGTCTACTAATTGTGCTAACAGTTCGTTTAAAAGTACTTATAACAAAAAAACTGCAATATAATTCTGAAATTAATAGCAAATAATGTATTATCTTCAACTAAGAACAAGTAATTTTGAGAAATGCTGTTTGTTACCAATGAAGAGGAATAGCATACCTCAAAATACTTTAATCAGAGAATATCAGAAACACACATGCAGCTAATCTTAAGCTTTCCGATTGTCCAGCATAAAGCTTGCGCAGGTACTTTTATTGGTAAAACTATTTTGAAGTCGAAAATCGCCAACTATGCTAATGCTTAATGACCCCATAATTAGCGTATTGATTGGTCTTCGCGCAAGGCTGCTCTCTGGGGCGGATTATTATTGCCCACCATGTGAACCGAGAACTTTTCCCGCCTCTAATGGAATATTGTCCATCGAAGAGGGGAAAATTCCAAGGAGAAAAGCCCCTAAATTAATAATCACGCTGCCGGAAGATTTTGCTTCCTGCCTTAAAAGTTATTGCAGTCCTCGATTATGGAAACTTCTGGACAACTCCCTGGGTAAAATAGAAACGCGATGAAATGGCGAATCCAGGTCTGGAGGGGGCTGAGGTCATAAAAAATTTTGTATCGTAGTGGCGAATGTCGAACCTCATGGCTTATATAAACCAAAACACTTTAACTTTACAGGGTTTCCTCTCCTGAGAATAAGAATAATAAAGAACACTACAATACTTTCGATAATTTAATAAAAAATACAATGAAATAGCTGACCAAAAAATGTTTTCGACCGCGCCAACGCTACAAGTGCAAGTGGAATGACTAGAAAAGTAGGAAAATTTTCGAGCCTGTCAAGTTAGAAAGCAATGTTGTCACGATTTTATTACTATTCTTTTAAAATGAAAATTAAGATCAAACAGTTGTAGTGATTTTAAATTAAATCAAGAATTTTGGTTTAGCTCTGGGGGGAGCTGCAGTCCGATAGCCCCTCCCCTGGATTCGCCACTGACGCGATGTCAAAATTAGCAAGAGAAAACCAATAATCACCATTAAGAATTTGTGTGTGGAAAGTCACTGTAAAAAAGTGCTTTAAAAATATCTAGACCTCTATATTCAAGAATGTCATAATTTGCAAAATCCATCAGTGGCCTTGTAGGTTAAGGCATAGCCTGGCATGGAAATACAGGGTGATTCAAAATTCAACGTGCAAATTGTCTGGGGAAGTAGAAAACCCAAACATCAAGCCAAAATAACACAAGAAAGCATGGCCGGAAACGCTAGCCTGATGCGCTGAGGACAAAATTCACCAGCGTTGCAGCTGGATTTCAGTGCTAGTCATTTACAGTATTATTACTGAGTATGAAGAACGTGAGACAGTTTGCGAAAGCTGAGATATCTATTTATTTATTACCCACTCACCCATAGGGTAGAAAACGGAGATATTACATTACATTACACCACCTGCATCCCCGTGTTTAGAGCCATTTGGCTCCTTTCCGGCTTGGATGAATGGGGGTGAATTTAATTTTTTAAGAAAGGACAAAAACAAATAAAAATGAAAAAGAAACATACACTGGACCGAACAACATAGAAAACAATACAAAATAGAAAAAAATACGTCGAGAGAAAAAAGAAATCATAAGTAGCCGGAAGTGTGTGTCAGTCTGGGTGGATGAGTGCTCAATTATTATCCTCTACAATGAGAGTGTTCTCATCACATATGAAACGCATTAGGAGTCGAAGTCGGGTTCAAGACAACTGGGATAACGGAGAAACTGGCCGCAGTACTCACGATATAGTGCCTAGGGTCTCAAACAAGCCAGTAGGATGGAATAGAGAAGAGATAATGTTCGTTACAGGACACGGGCCTTTCCCTTCATACCTTCATCGCTTCAATCTTCGAACACGTGACAACTGCTCGTGCGGAGAAAAAGGAGATCCAATGCACTATGCCACAAAATGTCGGTTTACCCTCTCCTGGCATTTCCAAACTCCAACAGTGTCACTTAAATTATAGAAAACTGAGATAGTAGACCTCTTCATAAAAAATATCCACCGCTGCTGTAATTATCCGCGAAATGCCGTGTATTTTCGAAAGGATACACCAATCCACGCGGCGCCTCTGTAGAGCGCGAATAACTGTGAATGGTACTAACTTTATCAGTTATTGTGAAATTTTATGAGTGCACGCACTGTTCGAATGTAAAAGTATCGCCAAATAAAGAATTTTCACCTGCTATTGGCTTGTCATTTCGGCATCTTCGAGCATCCTGAATTGTGTTTCCGGTCTTGCATTCCTATGTGATTAATGCTTTCTTTTGGCGATCTCTGCCTCCCCTAAAGTTTGAGCTCTGAATTTCGAATCACCCTGTATAAATCGGAGGACGAAGGTGTAAGGTCTGAGACCAGTGATACCGGGGTCCGATCAGAGATCAACGAGACACAGCAATAAAGCATATTAAAATTTAATTATGTTCCTTAATTAATGTCGTTTAAACAAGAATTTACACATGGATTACACATTCAAGAGATTTGCATAAGTTGCGGATGAGATCGCGAGAGTCAAAATGTTCGTAACTGGACTTAATCGCAGTTATCAGGGTGAGTCACTCGTAAACAATCGAAAGGTAATCGATTCGGGAAACTGACAAAGTTCAGTCAATGGATTTCAACTCAGGGCGAGTTCAGTACTTTCCGATGGCCGGAAGAGGAAATTGAAGTAAATAAACGCTCAATTAAACGAAACCACCAAAGGGTTATGCAAGTTACCGAGGTCGGTATTTATCAGCGAGGTATACAAATGCTCTCTACCTTTCCAGCGATTCCCCAAAGGAATGCTATGATGCGTTTCTGCAGCTCGCCAAAGGAGCTAGTCTAGCCAAAAGGGATGGCTAAAATTTTACGGGGTCAACAAGTCCGGTCCCGTAAACAAGTCCAAAATCTCTAGCGTCGAGATTCTGACTTTCAGTCTTCATCAATCATCCGATCTCGAATCTCCTCTCTTTCCCTTCGTTTTCATCTCTTAAACCCCTCACGTCCAGCCCCTATAAGGCGTGGCCGAAATGTTAAGTCTCAATGATTTGTCCGGTTGCTGACCAGAACTTCCAACCACAAGCATCCACTTCCCTGGCAGGCTCATCATTGGAAAAGGGTCGAAACGTAACTGTTTCTTTGTCGGCACCTTGTGGGGTTTTCCAACGGTCAAACTCGGTGCGGTCCTTTCAACTCCTTCGGGTTATGTAACCGGGATTGGATTTTATGACTCTGAATAACATTCCTCTCTTTCTCTTCGGTGCCTTAGAGAGTACGTAAGTGGTCCGTTCTTGTGGGAAAGCAGAGCAAAGGGGAGACCTCACAAATGCTACTATGAACGCAAATTGCAATGCGGCAGTAACTTGCATTTATGCAACAGTATTTTCTCAGTGAAATTCATATTTCTTTAAAAAACTCTTACTACCTTTTGAACACAAGATTAAATTTCATAAAAATAATTTTTAATTCGTTTGCTGTCTCATAAAAAAATAACGGGAGGCTGTCTTTTTCAAACAGCCGTTGATATTAAAGGGTTTAGGACTATTTTACTCGCGTGACTCTTTTGTTTCTCGAAGTTTTTAAGTTTAAGCAAGTTTTTTTAACCTCTGTTGTTACCCTTTATCTGTAAAATAAGACATAAGTTATGTTTTTAACATATGTAGTTACCGCGATATAGAGGATCGCGTCGCCAATTCTTGCGTATTTTTGTCCAACTTTCCGACACTGTAGTCGCTGAATTACCATTCCGACCTTCAATTTTTTTTTGTATCTTCTGTTGTTACCCTTTGTCTCTAAATTAAGACATTAATTCCTTTTTAACATGTGTAGTTACCAAAATATAGAGGATATCGCATACCAAGTTTTGTGGCCTTTTGCAGTGCGAATCAAATTTCTTCCTGAGACCCCAATGGAAGGAACGTAATCCTACGTTAAAATAAGTTACTTTTAACAATAAAAAGTTATTAAAAATTTAGAGAGTTATCATTTGCTTAATTAAAATTGTTTTTTTTTTAAAATATGCACAGGTACAAACTCGAGACGAATTAATGTACAGCCTTTCAAGTAACAGTAAAACTACTGGAAGTCTAATTCTTTAAAATTACATTAGTTCTTAATATTATTACATTTATCACAGAGATTCAAAAGTAAATTTCGTCAATGATTACAAATCCATAACAATGAAGATCATTTACCATTAGAAGCGATGATATTAGATTTCCATACATACTCGAAACCAAAAGTTTAAGGATTTTCTACAGATTAAATTACTTTTTAAGGAACCTCAAGCACATGTATCTAATCATGCCATTACTTTTAGAATTACTTTATAATGCCTCAAAAACATTGAATTAGTAAACAATTTTAAGCATAAATGTAAAACTCGAATGTAAAAGGTACTAAAATAAAGTTGATATTTTAAAACCTTTACTTATACATGTTAATAACAAGATTGGGTACTTTTCCGTTAGATGGGCGCAAATGTCGCCAATTGTGAACCAAACGCGAGCCAAGTCGCCAAGCGAAGCGAATGACGCCAGTTGTGAACCAAACGCGAGCCAAGTCGCCAAGCGAAGCGAATGACGCCAATTGTGAACCAAACGCGAGCCAAGTCGCCAAGCGAAGCGAATGACGCCAATTGTGAACCAAACGCGAGCCAAGTCGGCAAGCGAAGCGAATGACGTTAGCCGGGTGCAAATGTCGCCAATTGTGAACTTGGCTCGCATTTCGGCATTATTTGGCGATTATTCGCTTGCGCCCGGGTGAGTTGGCTCGCGTTTC
>BGPR01019244.1:0-26681 GCA_013235015.1 Araneus ventricosus
CATATTCAAAAATTCATACAGATTTAAAAAGAAAAAAGCGTAGTCCAATGAATTAATTATTCTCAGCGAAATGCAGCAATATTATGAAATATTTTTAAAGCGTCAATTTTAGACGTCGCTACAGACTATTTGACGTCTATAGCGAACAATGGTCTATTTTAACGTTTCTGAAAAAAATGGGATAAACAAGTATTTACAGGTTTCAACACTCACACTTTACTGTATCTTTATTATAATTTAGCATATTTAATATTTTTTCTTTTAAAAAGTAAAGAATTTTTTATTCCAGATTGTTGCCATTACAATTGCATTACTTCAATGCATCTCAGCCAAAGGCATTGGATTTGGTGGAATTGGAGGAGGCTATGGAGGAGGAGGTTCTGGTGGATCAGGTGGTAGTATTGGAGGAGGATATGGAAGTTGGGGAGCAGGAGGAATAGTAAGTAAATTTCATTCTGCTAATTTCGGTATTATTTTTATTTCAAAATTTGTTCAGAATACGCCTTTCTTAAATTTAAATGTTCGAAGTGAATTTTCTTAATTGAGTTATTTTTATAAGCAAATACAACAAATTCCACCTTTAATATCATCATTATTTACATTATTCACAGACTAATGCAATTTCGAAAGTTAAAAATTATTGGAAGAGTGCTACAAATCTCTCATTTTCTTAAGTGGAAATTTCTTTAATTGATTGTATTGTCTAAACGAGAAATGTAACTAATGGATTGCTAGGAAAAATGCTAAAAAAATATATGCTTACTTTTAAACTAATGTAATTAACCCTTTCGCTCCTAACTGTGGCTATACCTGGCATCCACAGAGCAACCCGCGGAGACGATCGCCGGCTGTAGCCGGTGAGCACGATGTGACTCACAGAGACGAGCACAGACTTTAGTCGGCGGCATTCAATCGAATTTTAATTATAATAATATTTATTGCAATAATTAATATTTATATAGAAATTATGAATATATTGTTTTAAAGCAAAACCTCTTTTCATCCAAGAGTATCAAGGTGGAGTTATTCAGGCGTAAGAAGTAAATCCAAGTGCCAAAGTTTATCCAAATGTATTGTGCACACTTTTGGCGTAGATTACGGTGCAGTGGCAGCGGGACCGCGGAGCGAACCGCCGCGCCGTATCGAAAAGGTTAAGATTAAAAAGACACATATTTTTTAGATTGGCAATTGCTTTAAGTAAATATATATATACCAGATTATTTTAAAAGGATAACCATACAAATTTATAACCCTCTTCAATTGGCCATGAAAATATTTATGTAAAATGGTATCCTGAAATTTGTTTGAAGAATATTACTTTACTTTAATTTAAACTTAAGTAGACGGATATTCTTTATTGCACTACTTTTATTGTTGATAGTAAATATGCGGCTTCGAAAAAATAACGATAGGCATTCTATGAGTATGGTTAGAGTAGCATTTTAAGCAATGAGGGATTTTTTAATGCAACTCATAATTTCATCCTGTCCAAAACATCCACCAAAAAAATTCCCAATTAAATAATTAAAGTTTTTAAAAAATCTGTTGTTTACGTCGTATTTCGTTCTTACGGCATATAAAAGAGAAAAACAAAATGGTATCTTATACATATATTTCCACTCTCCTACTATTACGCATAATTTTGGATGAAGTTGGAAAAAATA
This sequence comes from Araneus ventricosus, assembly GCA_013235015.1. Classification (NCBI taxonomy): domain Eukaryota; kingdom Metazoa; phylum Arthropoda; class Arachnida; order Araneae; family Araneidae; genus Araneus; species Araneus ventricosus. The sequence continues at coordinate 1,665 of BGPR01019244.1, forward strand.
AAAAGGTGACTGATTTATTGATTAAAATTATAATTACAACATATCCTCCTCAAAAATCTATGGCAAGCATAGAAATTAAAGGGGAAAAAAAGGTTCGAAATGAAAAATGACGAAAATTGAAAAGGAATAAACATTAATTCAACTAATTAATTAGAAGTATTAAACATTAATTCAACTAGTTCAAAAATTCAAAAATTGCATTTATTTTAAATCTGAAATACTTATGCCCTAAAATATTTTTCAGAGCCAGCCTAGGCCTTACTCCACAGGTTTCGAGGCGCCCGACGGTCAGGGTGGTGGTTCTTTCAGGACCGAACAAGGAGACGGCAGCGGCAACGTGAGGGGCAGCTACGGATACAGAGATGCCCAGGGACTTTACCGAAAGGTCGAGTACTCAGCCGGACCTGCCGGATTCTCTGCAGCCGTCGACACCAACGAGCCCGGAGTCGATGGGAAGGAAAACCCCGCCGACGTCAGCATGAATGTTGCGAAAACACCTGCAGGAATCCAGGAGCGATACACAAGACCAGCAGGTTCTGGAGCTGGTGGGCGAGGTAAAGATTTTTTAAAGTTTCTTGGGTTCTTTTATTTTAAACGCACTTGTTTCAGATGCCTACCGTCGGAGCACTTTTTTGAAAGAAAGGAAATTTTTATTCAACTCTTATGTCTTCAGTTATAATGGTGTATAAAACTGTGAATTCAAATGCCATTTTAATGAAAAAAAGTTTTATTTTCGAAATTTTGGCTATTTTTGGTCAAAATTTAGTGAAAAGTGACGTTTACGCCAAACTTCCTATAACAAATTCTAATGCATGTATTTCACTTTTTCTTTCAATAATATATTTTTTATACATTTAACTGTGTCATGAAGCAGAATATTTAGTGTACTACTTAAAGTTACTGAGATATACCAAAGTTTGTATTCGCAACAGGTGTTTTACAAGAAAAAATTATCAATTTTTCAAATAAAAACAGCTCTAAAATAAAAAAATTATACACTTTCAAGCTATATTTGAGGTTCACTACATACTTACAAATGTATAGAGCATAGTGGTAAAATTTCATTTGAATCTATTGAAAAAATTTAAGAAATGCGCAATACAAAAAAATGAAAATAACAGTTTTCAGAAAAAGCAAATAAAGATTTTAAAGTCCCACAAAAAATTATATACATATTTTAACAACTTAAAATTCACAGTATTTGTATGTCACATCTTCTTTGACTTAATTTTGAATTAATTTTGATTTTCTTTTAGCTTTTAATTTTTTTCTTTGTAATTTTGTTTTTGGTTCTACTTATCGCTTTGATTTCTTAATTCTCTCAATATCAATTTCTATGACGTTTTATTTAATAATTTCTCGTTCAAGTTTTACATTAAGACGTTTAAATAAATTTATCAGCCCTATATCGCCTGAATTGAATAATAAAACTGCTATCTTGGTACCTAATAACAGTGTTTGGAGTGAGTGAAATTTTCTTTAGATAAAATATCCCGTAAGTCGAGAAACATTTGCCAGATACGTCTAAAACAATAATAAGAAAATAAATAAAACTTAATTCTATATTTAAAAAGTGAATTCTATATTCACATTGGTTAAGAGTAAAGAAATAGCTAATTAGATGCGTTGTTTAAAATTCTATGGCATAGTTTCGGTTTCGAAAATTTCACTTTTTGTTCATAATTAACGATTGGATTTATTTGGGCGATAACTTTTCTTCTAATTATCGAAGAAACTAAATTAAACCATTTGTGGAATCCTAAATGTATGGGCTTTAATAAAAAATAGTAATAAAATTCGAAAATTTTCAGGAAAACGGCGATTTATAGTGAAGGCACATACCTTAAGTATTTGAATAATAAGAAATCGTAGAGATCTTATAAATTTTGGAGCTGATTTGATGGTTATATTTTTTCTTATCGAGCGGAAACATTTGTTATAAAAATCAGATTCTATGTTTTAATGTTAAGTTTAAAGAATATGAATGCAATTCATTTCGTATTCTTTTTTATGCTGCTTAGTTTTTCTGTCCTTAATACTATCCTAGAAAGCTTCGTAAAATTATCTAAAGCAAATAGGTTTGAAAGAAAGTAACAGTTAATATATTTAAGAAATCATATTTCCATTAGAAGCTATTCAAAAGCTATTATCCAAATATCAATCTTTCGGCGATTTTTTTTTTGTCCATTTCGCTAAATATTAATTATTACATTAAAAATCAGTTTCTCTCATTGTTACTTACTTTTAAAGAAAAAAGATGCAAGAACGATTTCTTACATAAAATAACGCATCTTCGAAAGAAACGAAAAAATTTTCAAACATTTAACTGAGACTTGAGGTAAACAAACAAACTGCTCTCGAATCTATAAATCTCTGCATAATGTCTGTCCTTCAACTGCGAATCGGCATTTATTGCATCCGCATTAGAAGCGTCCATAAGAAACTTCGTGGTTCTCCTTTACATTGTAATAATCTTACTTTCAATTTTCTTTTAGGCGGATGGGGAGCTGGAAGCATGAGCGGTGGATTTGGAGGCCTTGGTGGATTGAGCGGAATCGGTTCTGGTGGACATGGAGGAACTGCCGGCATCGGATCAGGTGGCTATGGCGGAATGGGTTTCTCCGGAATCACAAGAGGAGGAATGGGTGTCCGAAGCGGAAAAAGTGGATATTAGGCTTAGCAACGGAATATATTCGATTCCTCCAAGTCTAGACAAATTTTGTTTGCCTATACATGTATTGTACTGCATCCGAAGATAATCATAGAAAATTCTTTACGAAAGAATACGAGCCTTTTCTGGATACTATAAAGCTATGGGAATATTCTCAAATGGTGATGGCAAACATAATCTAAATAAACCTGGAATATCAAAGATAATGAACTTGGTTGAGAGCCATTTTGCAATAATAAGCCTGCCAGCTTCGTGCTTTTTCGTCTGTTTGTCTTATGGTAACTCTGTTTTTGTGCGAATATCTTCCCGTACTCAGGAAGAACTCTTTTTTAAAAATTTAATTCCTGCTTATAAATCTTATCATACAGAAATGAGAACCGTGCCTCTATTTAAACCTTCTTTATACTTTCATTAGATAAAGGATAAAAAGATAAGGGGGAAATTGGTGTAGTTGGTTTCTATATAGAAGGAATAGAATTTTTCATAAAAAACATCCCTGAAGACGAAGTTCAAACTTTTACAGCTTTTCAAAATTTACCGTTTTGTATTCGTATGACATTTCATGACGTGTTCGTAAGCTCTGAGTTTCTTTCATAGTTATTATTGGATCTTCTGTTTTTCATGTTGCTTTTATTTGTGTATTTTATCTTTTGCAATAAAGAACGATGAATTTGTAAGAATCGTTTTGTCAGTTTCTGAAAGAGATGAAAAATTAACACGAATAATAATTGTTAATAATAACATAATTGTTTTCTGAACTTTAATATCGTGTATAAACTAATGAAAACTGAAAAAATAATGCATTTTCACTTTAAGAGGTGTGCGTAAAATAAACAACCTAACCGCAAATGAAGATAAATTTAATTCTATGTTTCAAATATTCAGTTCATTTTGCTTTGCAGTTAAAAAATTTTATAATCATGTAAGTAATTTAGAAGAAAAGAATTTAGAAATGAAATTTTCTTAAATTTATCAAATTTTTATCATGGATATACTAATTTTCCAGCGCATACACTAAATAAGCAAAATACAGATAATAAAACATAAATAAATTATATTAAATTATACATAAATATTTAATATACTGTATAAATAAAGCAAATATTAAAAGATAAATAAATATTCGATATTAAAAATGAATTTTGTATTTCATAAATTGAAATACCTGAAAGTGGTAAGTGAATCGGAAATGTGTGAATAATAAATGCTCCTACTCTTACTTTAAACTGAAGAATCCACTGTTAAAATGCAACCTAAAATAATTCAGAATGAATATTGCATTAAAATACTTATATATTTTATCATCAAAGACACTACTACTAAAATGAAACAATGCTGGATGAACTGGATAAATTTTAGAATTTGAGTGTTCCAATTTCTTGCTTTTGGGTTAAATAAATTTATTTAAAATGCGTTGCATTATTTTCAATAATCAAAATAACAGACATGACAGCAAATCTATTAAAATTCCGCCTGCTCAGAAAAAAGCGCCCTTATCTTGGCTGCGCAGAGAATCTTCTCTGTCGTGAAGCTATGAATTTCTATCGACACAGCTGAAAGTAACATCTAACTATATTATGAAATTCAAGAACCAATTTAAAATTAAAGAAATGAATCCAATAAGGAACAGGCTGTTGTTTTAATGCATTCCCAATACCTCTTTGCGATTACTTCATCGATAACTTTTCTTGGCTATATTATTAACAATATTTAAAGATATTTCAACTAATCTTTACTTCCCAATACAGATTTGGTTATTTAATCTATCTAAATACGTTTTGATATATTTTGCTTAATCTTGTCTTTTAATCTAAATCGTAAGGCAAAAATATGCATTATTCTATCACATTTACATGAAAAATCTTGAATTTTTAATTCAATCAGACTTATAAATATTTCGTCAAAGATTGTTTGAAAATCGCCATTATACTAAGCCCAAACTTCTTTTCACTTCATTCTTTTTTTAAACACTTCCTCACTTCCTTTGTTTCCTACTCTTACTGTTGGAACTCTAGCTTCTTTAGATTTCGAAATATTTAAATTCAATGTTTAGTTAATTGCAGGCTGTACGTCTCCTCTTTAGCGTTGAAAATTCACATTCAAAAGCTGCTTCCTTTCTGCTTAATAACTGTTTTTGTAGACTTAAAACATGTTTACTAGGTATGATCACACGTGTCTTGTAGAAGGAGAATCCTATTAATTGAGGTCAACACATCGATTTGGAGCTTCTTCAATTAACGGAAAGAAGCGGAAGAAGCGGAACGGTACCGTGTAAAGAAGATTTGAAAGCCATTCTGTGTATCTGGATCAGTCTGTTGGTCTCTAGATTTTTGCTACTTTTTGCAAGATAGAAGACGATTGATTTTGAAGTTTAAAAAAATCCTAAATTTCATATGGGTACTCTTTGAGCATTTTACTGTTGTAGATAGATTTAAAAACAGGTATAACCCCAAAGAGTGTATCATCCCAAAGAGTGACAATGAAAGATCATATCTAACAGACAAATGTGTTAAAATTGGAGTAAAAATATTTTTAGAGAAATCATTATTTTTATCGATAAAGGTCAGTACGGTTTACAGAATCTAAACCGTACTAAATCGATAAAGAAATTAAATTTACATGTTGTCCTGGCAGAAACAGCAACAGCGACTATTGAATTTTTTTGCAGCTGTGTAGAATTCCTCCAATTTTTTCAAGCGATTTCATATTTCAAATGGATGTAGTAAAGTTTTCAGATGAAGAACTGAAAAAACTATATCCTCGAAGTGCTACTGGAGACAAGCGCACATCTATTCAAGTAGACAATACAGATATTCACTTAAACACGCGATTTTAACATTCAGAATTCTCAACTTGATTTCAGAAATTAAGGAGTTTAGCAAAGTCCGTTCTTACAATCTGAATCCACTAAGCTATTAAGATTTTAATTTTCACCCTCAGCGGCTTCACCTACCAACCCAAAATGGTGTACGGCGCATGAAACCCGGAAGGAAATATTCACAAAACATTTATGCCAAGACATGTGAAAACACAGTGTTAAAAATGCAGAACATACAACATACGTGTCAACATTGAGAAAATTTTAGAAAATACTGACAAAAAAATTACAACTAAAACTAAATGTAAATTAATGAAGATAACTAAATAAAATAAAATTCCAATACTAAATTTTAAAAAGCGGAAAGAAAGACCAAATAAGAAAATATAAATAAATAAATTGTGAGAAAAAGAAAAATTAAATAAGCACATAAAAAATATAACAATTAATAAGCTATTAAGATGTTCGCTCTTGTTTGATTCGTGTGAAAAATTTTGAGAAAAGCGCAAAATTTAAGCTATTAAGATGTTATATCTTGCACTTTTCTCAAAAATTTTCACAAGAATCAAACATAAACGAAATACAGATCCTCTGATCGATATTTCAAAGACCGCAAAGAATCTGAACGAATGACACAAAAGGTTTTATTACTGTAAATGTACGAGCACATCCGAATTGGAAGAAACGAACACAAATAAAGGATATTTACAAAAAAAGAAATCAGTTGGAGTATTCTCCCCTCGACTTTCTCGTTTTTCGGCTGGATTTGTGTTATTGATGGTTGTATTGCTTGATTTGTTGTGTTGAGTTCCGTAATAAAGAAAAGAAAATCAAGTTTATCTTCCTTCTGACCGATTGCATCTGAAATTTGATGCAGATCTATAATTTGATTTTTACAGCTTGGTGCATTTACGACTTATTGCGTTCACATATAAACAAGTAGAGGTATCGACAGACAGTAACCCTTTTAGCGAATTCGACCCAAAATATGACACAGATCTACCAATCTGATGATAAAATTGTATATTAAATTACATTAATCTAGCTTTTTGCGTTTCTGAATTATTGTGTTCACATGCACACGAAGGGAGGGTAGACAGACAGACCTCTATAGAATGGTTTGTAGCTATGGTGTAGACTGAAATCTAAAGACCAGCACGAAATCTCGTCCGTCTATCTTGCTGCGTTTTTTATTTATGGAGTTAAAATATAGACAGACACAATTTCAAAAAGTAAAAGTTTTCTGATTGAGGAGCGACTGCAACGGGGAGATTCGTCAAAATCTCGGGGTCTAATTTTTTTACGATTATAATAGAAGTATTGCTCTGAATTTCTCATATAAGAAAGTAAAAAAAATACTTGCTCTGCAGCGGGGAGTTCAAACCTGAATCCTTCCTTCAAACTCTAATAAATTTTAATTTTCTGCTCTCACAGAATACTCATTCGTTTCCAAACTCTACAGTCCCATGTAAGTCACTTGTAACGAATCAAGTAAAATAAAATCAAAATTTAAAAAAACAGTGTGTTTTAAGAATTCATTCTTATACGTTTGAGCTCGCAATCAATATTTTCGAAGATTAAGTTACAAGATGGCGCCACTGTATTGATTAAAAATTTAATTAAAATTAAAAGATTAACTGATAATTAAAATTCCAAAATATTAATATTGTGTATTGTCATGGAAAGCATTCAATTTCAGAACGTTTCAGAACTCTGAGTGAAAAATCTATTTCAAAATTTCATCTTTAACATCATGAAACAAATCAAGTTAAATAAAGGTGTCTAAAAACAGTGGTCTTATGTTTCTTGAATTTAGAAATAACGGTCTCTCTTTTTGTATTTATTGGAATGATTCAAAGTTCAGTTTAGTTTTATTAATGTACCGTTTTGTCGCAACACAAAGGCTATTTTGGGTCGGATCTCGTAATTTTGAACCCTGGTCAGATGACGAGGACGACACTTGAGCTGGCACAGCCTCTCCAAACCTCTGCACCACACTAGCGGGAGGACGTTTGGCCCCCTGTATATAATTTAGCGTGCACCAGGCCCAATACACGACGTTCGTTACGGGTTTCGAAGCTGGAGTCCTCTGGTCCAGAGACCTTACCACTAGCCACCTCTGCCTGTCTGATTCAAAGTTGCTGGATTGAAAAATAAAATGCAAATTCCATCTGAAAAATTGTAGATATCAAGACTTTGAAACGTGATATTTTTAAAAAATAATATTTTCTTAAGAGCATACTTTCCAAAACACACATGAAAATCATGTCTACGTCTGATATTTTTCAAAACAAATATTTTTAAATGTTATAAATTTAAAATTTCTTGCTACATAAATATTTAGAACAAAAATCAAAATGACAAATTTTGCGTTCCTTTATGTTCCGTGTTAATTTATTGTGTAAAGTTTACTAAATTCACTTACCTATGCTCAAGATATAATGTCCATAATTAAAAATACCTTTTTAAAACATTAGGAAAATCGAAGGAGAAAAACACCCCAGCAAACTAAATTTTATCATTGAAAAAATATTTCTTTGAGTTTTAAGATGGTGAAAAATTATTTTCTTTCATAAAAGTTTCTTAAATAATCGTCGTAAAATTTCAAATTTATGAATTAAAAGAGCAATAGCGAAAAACTGTCAATTAAATAGGTAAATTTCAATACTTGCACGAGAATTTTATTGATTCCAGTTAGGTTGCATTACATTAATTCATGATTATTTTTGACAATGCGATACATCTTAATGAGGTATAATAATAAGGTATAATACTGTTTGTAATAAATGGCATCCTTATGTAATATGATCTCAAATTTTCCTACTTTGAAAATCGCTCTTTAACTTGTTATTTCTACATAAATTCTAATATAAGAATAACTGTCACTGTAACTTAAAAAGTCCGGCTTAAGCGGTCTGAGGATTTTCCAGTTTACAGAGTATTTATAGTTCGGGAACATTGCAATCACTCTTTTTCTTTCTAAAACATATTAATGAAAATGTTTAAATGAAGTAATCTGTTCTTCGTTCGTCAATAACTGTTATCTTCTTTGGATATGAATTTACACACTTCACCCTCGGTATAATGTTGCTCACATAAGAAAGGCATTCGATTAGTTGGTGCAAAACGTAAGAAAACTTAAATTTTTCGGTAAAATTAATATTTATTTTCTATCATATTCTCCAGGGTCGGGTTGATACCTGGTTTTGCTGTATCAGGTACAAATTGATATTGATACTCGCTTGTACCTGATACTTTTGTACCCGAAAATACAGTGGATAACCGATCCCTTCCCCGTCGAAATGGAACTGGACAGTCGGCAATCGGGTACTGGTACGAGATTTCTGTTATGGCGCGTCTATTAGCATGCGTTAGGTGTTTCTTCAACTATCCATATACATTATTTCATCCAAAATAAAATTACTGTAGTCTCCCTGCAACGAAGTCTCTTTACAACGAATTTCTCCCTATAACGAAATTTTTAATCGGAATGTTAAATAACATTCAGAATATTCTCTATATAACGAAGTGGTTGTCTCCCTATACCGAATTTTTTCAGAGGTTTATCTTTTCGGTTTTTGTCATTTTCGAAGAAAGTTGATAGTTTCTGTGCAACCAATTCGCTCACACGTGCCTGTTTTCTGGAACCACTCACTCTTAAAATGTGAAAATTTTTCTGAAAATTTAACATCACGAAATGCAAAGCAATGTAAAAATTTTTTCAAGTAAAATAAACGTAAGTACATACTAGTACATATTATTCTCTAAATTGGTGAATTGTCTCAACTTTTGAGCATTTTATTTATACAATAAAAATTGGTATAATTTTAACAAATTTATGATATATATATTACTTCATTTTTAATTGAAAATCATAATTAAATACAATTGAACTTATCGCACCTATTGAAAAGTTTGAAACATTTACTTAAATAACTGCAAAAATCTCTAATCTCCGTATAACGAAATTTTCTCTATAACGAATTTTTCAATTGGAACCAAGCGTTCCAATTGAAAAATTCGTTATACGGAGACTCCACTGTATTTCTAACACATTTGTTTTACCTTCTCTTTTCACACATCTTTTGGGGGGCTTGGACGTAGTAGGACTGTGATTTACGTTACCCGCAAACATTGCCGGATTTATACATTTCCACGCCTTAGGCCAAAACACTTAATTCTGCGGCCTCTCCTTTGGTTAATTCACCGCAACTATAGAGATAGGCAACTAATGTCCCACCAGTTTTCTTTAATGTGTATGGACGTACTTAAAAAACAGTTTTTTGTATGGTCTTTCCGAAATAATACTGAAATTTGTAAATGTTTTATTGCAATTTCATTTTTATTTGCGCTCTCCGATTGTTGCGCCCTTGGCCATGGCCTAGGTTGACCCTATGGGAAATCTGGTCCTGCCCTCAAACAATGTGTTAGTGTTTATTAAGTACACAAGATTGATGGGATTTTCTATGAATAAATAAATGTATTTTGCTTTAAACAATTTTTTATTCGAAACAAATAAATAACTCAAACGACAAAATTATTATTATTAAAATAAATTGAACGTAAAAATTAAACGTTGAACATGAATAGAATTTTCAGAAGATAACGATTTAAAAAATATTCTTAAAGAGAAAATATATTTATATTTTTAAATCTAAATATAAATATAAGATGAAATACTTAAAAACAAAACGAAAATTTAACTCTTGCTTATCAGTCTTTTAAATTTTATAAAAGTCCTTATTTTTTAATAATGCTTTAAAAAAACAAAGTACAAAATTAAAATTAACCACCAAAGCTATAAGTTATGATCAATTTGGGTAGAGATATGGATAATAGTCTTTAAAGCTAATATGTATTTATATATAGAATATAATATGTACAATTTAAAACAAAAAACACGAAATTTCGCTTTTATTAAATAGGTATATTAACAAAGTTATATTATAAGGCAAGTAGGTATATTAACAAAAATTATAACAATGAGAACATATAGGTACAACAACAACAAAATTAAGGAAAGGGATAAAAAAATTCAATAATTTTTTTAAAAAAACTCATTTTTTCACTTTGTCAGTTGACAGTATTGTTCTTATGTCATTTAAAGTCAGTCCTGATCTAGAAAAAATTCGTTCAGATGGAATTGATGTCACAATCAGATAAAAGTGGGTTTTTTTACTGTTTTTTTTATTTAATATAGAAAAGTGTACCCCTATTTTCGCCACAATTTTAAAGGATATTTATACGATCTAACAGAGGTTCTTTTAAATACCTACATACTTCGGTAATCGTTCTCGATCGAGATGTTCCTACAGTCATGTACGATGTTGAAATCCTATCGAATCTATTCCACAACACTAGTGCACTTCGTATCAGTCCCACACATACCAATCCTAGATCAGGAATTCTCGCCTTCCCTTATACTAAATATAACAACAAATATTTTCCTCTCCTTTTCTCCTCCCATCGTCTACACAGTCAAAACCGAGGCCATCTGCACGTCATCATCAATACCTCTCCCAAAAACGCGAAGCCATCCGAACTTGGAATCAGACTCTATTTGATTGATGCTGCATCAATACGATACTTTGTATCAGGATAATACAATATCACCAGGTCGAGGAGATTACATATCGGTATCAATCAAGTCCAAGAACTGATACAGAGTACCTGATACTTTTGCTCTGTATCAGTTTTGTAGACCTTATACAAAGTATCAGGTTGAATCAGTATCGCCCAAGCCTTATATTCTCTTTTAAGGTTTATACACTTAGTCCAACGATGCGACGATTTTTTTGGTTCAATCCATATATTACGATTGGTCCAACTCTTCGAGGGGGGAGGACAGGTAATAATCTGAAGGAGTCAAATTAGTATTATAGGAATGATGCTGAAGAACTTGATAGTGTAAACAATGTAGTTTTGTTATCACAACTGCAGAAATGTGAGCTGATGCATTATCGTGGTGGAAAAAGAATCTTCTTTTGCGCTAGATGAGGTAGTTTTTTATTTATTCATTATTTAAATGAACCAGCAAAGAAGCACAGTATTGCCCGATAATTATTTTTCCCTGTTTCCAGAATGTCTACAGAATATTATATCACGAGCATCCCAGAAGACTGTGGTCATAACCTTTCCAGATAAAGGAATGGTTTTCGATTTTTCTGAGGCAGAATCCCCCTTCCTTACAACCCATTGTTTTAATTGCTCTTTTTTCTAGCTAATAGTAATGAATCTAAGTTTCATCTACTGTTACAAAAAAGAGAATAAAATTGCTCTGGATTCTGCTGAAACAGCTTTAAACTTTCCTGGAGTCGCACTTTTGATCCAGAGTGAGCATTCAAAGCACCCATCTAGCGAAGAGTTTTCTCATGTGTAAATGCTCATGAAAAATATGTATGCACGACCATTTGGTGCCCATGGTCTTAATAGTTTCGTGAATCTGAACTCTTCTGCCTGAATCGCTTCATCGTGAATTTTTTTCAATAATTTCTAGAGGAGTAACCTCAACAGGCGTTACATGTACTCTTTTGGCCATTTACTTACCAAACCACTTATAAACTGTTCTAATTGAAGATGCAGAGAGTCCTCATAATATTTATCAAGTTTAGTTTTGATTTCATGAGCAGTTTTCGCTTTCAAAAAATAATTAGTTATCACTACAAGAAATTCTTTCTCGTCCATCTTCTAGAAATCGCGGCGCTTAATCGATTCAAATAAGCTTCAAGTACAGCTTAATAGGTATATCTGGATCAATTTTTGTGCGATACCCTTCAAGAGTTACCGGCACCTAAAAATTATCTCGATACTGTCTAGGAGTGACACCTCTTTTAATTTGCACTGAATTATCGGCCAATCCTCATATAATATTAGCCATCTTTTGTAATGTAAATGTTTTTGTCATGAACTACGATTTGAAAAGAGATCTGATCATATTATAGATGCAAATAAGTCTTCTCTTATCTTTATGTGAGAAAACGCCAAAAAGCGATTGTTTTATGCCTCGATTTGACATATGGAAAACAATTTCTGAAATGAAAATGTAGCTTAATTTTTAATAAGCTTTAGCATTATTTTATCATTATCATATTTTTGAGAATGTTTTAATAAACTCAAGTATATATTGATAAATTATAATTATGTACATTATATTGAATTACTGATTGAACAGAAAATGAAAAGTTCATCAGTCATCATTGAAAATTTATTATCAGTATTATGAAAACTATAAATCATAGAATTTTTTTTTAAAAAAAGAAAATTTGAACACCTATAAATTATATAAGTCAGTATAAAGAACTAGTTACCTACTCATTAGCATATTATGAAACTATTTTAGATTTCAGAAAAAAAATGTTTACCTTTGGTTGAAAAGTCGTAACTTCTTAATTACCTTCTTAATTTTCATATATATTTCTTATCTTTTTTTACTAACCTTGTTTTAAACATTTGTTTAGTACGTGAGCCCTTCTTAAACGAAATGGACTTCAGAAATAACAAGGCATGTGCTTAAGGAGATTAAATTAGAAGATTACATTTTATCCCTAATTGTAAAAAAATGTATAGACAATTGTTTTAAAAAAGCAAATTTGTTTATGAACTAAGAAAACTAATTAAGTAAATTCATTTTCAATCAGCAAATTTTATTAAAATGCATTGTACTCATTTCAATTGAGCTCTTACTTAAGTTCAATAATTGACAAAAGCATTCATAACTGTCCTTCTGCATTTTTTCTTCCTGTAGAGTGATTTTTTTCATAACAGACAGCACCAAACTCAAGAACTAATACAAAGACCTCTTGCGAAAATAAATAAACTCCTGATGAAACACTTAGATGAAAGTGAGAGAAGAGTCAGTTGCGTTCAGAAGACAATACATGATTTCCTTAAAAAAAATGACCTCTTTTTCAGTCCATGCCTTTTGTCCACAGGCTACTGTCAATTCATTTACGCTTTATTTCAAAATTTATTCATAAAATAATTTATTTTAAAGATTTATTAAAGCAGAAATTAAACCTTATTTCAAAACGTAAACTGGTTGAGAAAATAATCCCCTTTGATTTGTTTAGAAAGATTTGTTTAGAATTTTCGTCAAACTGCTTAGTCACGTGTTTCCGAATGTCAGTGTACAATTTTTTGTCGCTTATATAGATAGTATAAAAGCCAAAAGTTTCACTGGCAGATTCACAACTGGAGATTTGTCGTCTCATTGCTCCAGAGTAGCATCCAGCCTGAAAATGATGCTTTTTAAGGTAAGATGATGATGAATATTTATTTTTAAGTGGCGTGCGTAAAGATATGTGAATAAGCTTTTAGGATACCTTTAATTTTCAGAAAATTTTCTAAATAAGAATTGATTGCTCGAAATGTAAGGTTATTTTTCTTTTCCAGAATCTGGTAAGCACTCGAAAAAGAATTATATACCGCGTTTTTCTAAAAAATCAGTTTCTTCTCAAAAATTGCCAATTTATTTAAGCAGTTTAAATGAAAAAGAATCGTAAATAACATAAATTGCTTTGCTAAAATCTTATTAATATGAACAGTTAATTTTTTCAGATAACTCAAGTTAAAAATTGTCCAAAAGCACTTTGTTAGCCTCTATGTAGAGTATGTATTGCATTTGATTCCATTTGGTCTCTCTTTCTTTCTATAAATGCCTAGAACTGTTAATTTTTCTAGAATTCAGAATCGCCATTTTGGTATGCAATAGAAAATTCTAAAATTTGAAATCTTAGAGACAATTTATTGTGCTTTTGGACCCTTGCTATTTTATTTTTAATAAATGCACTATATAATTCTAATTTCAAAATGAAATTTCTCAAAAAGTTTTTAAAAAATTTGAAATTAAGACTATGTAGTCGAAAAACAATAGAAGCTATTTGAAATTAACTTTATTTTTATTCGTTTCTCATTAGAGTTCAATCAATTTTCTGATATATTTTTATACATTTACGAACAACAACAGATTTTATAAAAGCAACTTTACAAAAATTGAATATATATATATATTTATGTCAGCAACATTTTGTGAGAGATTATGTATGAAATGGTCTTGAATTATATTTTTATAAAAAGGAAAATCTACAAATACGTTCCTGAAAGTTTCAAGACTCATACTTTCTTGGTTGTTTATTATAATTTTCAATGCTTAGTATTATTTGTTCATTTAATAAAACAGCGATTCTATTCCAGATTGTTGCCATTACAACTGCAATATTACAATGCATCTCAGCCAAGGGAATTGGATTTGGTGGGATTGGAGGAGGACTGGGCAGTTTTAACGGAGGCTATGGAGGAGGAAGTCTTGGTGGAATAGAAGGTGGATATGGAAGTGGTCTTGGTGGATTAGGTGGTATTAGTGGTGGCTATGGCGATAGTGTTGGAGGAGGATATGGAGGAGGAATAGGTAGTTTAGGTGGCATTGGATCTGGATTGGGAAGTCTTGGCGGTGGATACGGAAGTTGGGGATCAGGAGGAATAGTAAGTAAATCATTTTAGATATTCTCCAAATAATTTGTATATACGAATTTTGTCAGGATTACACTTTCCATAAATTTAGAATGTGGGAAATTAGTTTTCTTTATTTAGTTATGTAGATAGAGAAATATGAAAAATTCACATTTAGTAAAAAAATGAATTATTTTATTCACAAAAAGTCGAAAATTATTGTTCAAAAGTCAAAAATCATTGTTCGAAAGTCAAAAATTAATGAAAGCGAAAACTGTAAATCTTCATTCTTTGATTGTTCTTTAAAGAAGAAATATAACTAATTGCTTGTTAATATTTAAAAAGAGAAATATAACTAATTGGTTATTAGTAGCAGTGTATCAAAAGCTAATACAATTTAAGAAAGAGAAAATTTTTAACTTTTACATAATTTTTCCTTAATTGATAATTGCTCATCAGCAAAAAATTTTTCTGATACATAAAAAACTGATACAAAAAAACTATTATACTCTTTAACTAGCAATGAGGAAATTTATGCAAATTTCTATTCAAAAATTTACTTGAACAGTATTTCTTGAAATTTACTCAAAAGTTAAGTAGATGCAGATATTTATTGCACTGCTTTTACTGTTGATTATAAATATATTGCTGAAAAATCAGCAACTGAAATTTTATGGTTCTAGTTAGAACAACATTTTTAAAAAATCAGGCTTTTTTAATATATTAATGTAATCCCTAATTTTATCCATCCTAAGCCCCCTCGCAAAAAAAATACAGAACATAAGTAGAAAAAATCCGTCACCTTCATGAATTCCCTTCTACAGTAGATAAAAGAGTAAAATAGAATGTCTTCGATTACATGACTGATATATGATTTAGGCTGTATGGCATACTGATTTAAATAATAATTACAATACATCTCATTTGGAAGAAGTATGGCATACTTAAAAATTAAGGAAAAAGAAGGTTGTCGCCCTTAAAATTACAAACGAAGAATTTCAAAATCTTATTAGAGAAAGCAAATCCAAGTCCTTTAATATTCATTATAGATCTGTAAAATTTATGTCACAAATGGTTTTCAGAGTCAGCCCAGGCCTTACGCTACAAGCTTCCAGGCTCCCGATGGACAAGGTGGCTCATCTTTCAGGACAGAACAAGGAGACGGCAGTGGCAACGTGAGAGGCAGCTACGGATACAAAGATGCCCAGGGACTTTACCGAATGGTTGAGTACTCAGCCGGACCTGCCGGATTCACTGCAAACGTCAATACGAACGAGCCCGGAGTCGATGGAAAGGAAAACCCAGCCGACGTCGTCATGAATGTTCAGAAAACACCTGCAGGAATCCAGGAACGATACACTCGACCTTCAGGATCAGGAGTTGGTGGACGAGGTGAAAATCTTTAACGTATCTTGCTCTGAAAGAAAAGTTCTCGAGTTAAATCTTTAATGCAATATGTGTGTAACTTCTCTTCTCGACAAACGATAAACGAAAAATCAAAAAACCCCAAATGATTTTGAAGCATTTTTTACTGATCAGATTTTGCTATACTTTTTGTGAGAAAACATTAGGTATATAAATCTAATCACATGTCTGAATATTTAATTTAAAGAACATAAAGTGAATTAAATCATTACGACTTTTTTTGTAATTTTGCTCAGCTGTTCTAACAGAATATATGCATTTTGTGCAAAATTTCATACAAAACTTGATAAAATTATGGAAAACTTTACTGAATGGTTTCACATGAAACTATTACTTCGGTAGGGTGAAATCCTTCTAACTCTATCTTTCCTTATAAACTGTAAAGTAAACTGGTTAATAAGCAATAAATAGTTTGTAAATGAAAAGAATCATATTTCTGACATAGAAAATATTCAAATTTATTTTGCCGATGAAAACGATCCCTGATTTTTGTCATATCTAGTCCTTTTATCTATATATTTCTTATTTGAAGTTTTTATAAAAAAGATTCTCTTTCTTTTTTTTGTAAACTAAAGAAGATATGAGAATGATTTCATAATTTAAATGATACATTTTACAAAAAAGGCTAAAATATTTTCAAATAATTTTGGAAAATCGGTGGCAGCAGCTGGATAGAATAGAAACAGAAAAATTATACTGTAATCAATGCCAATTCTACATACTGTGCCCTTTTCAATCAAAAATCGTCAACTATTGCATGCGCATTCGATTTACCATATGAAAATTCATTAACTTTCACATTTACTATGCAATTTATTTCGATATATTTTTTTCCAGGTGGATGGGGAGCTGGAAGCTTGAGCGGCGGCTTTGGAGGCCTTGGTGGATTGGGTGGTATCAGCTCTGGGGGCTATGGTGGAATTGGAGGAATCAGTACCGGTGGCTATGGAGGAATTGGAGGAATCGGTTCTGGAAGCTATGGAGGAATCGGTTCTGGAAGGCATGGAGGAATTGGTTTTATCGGATCAGGTGGTTATAGCGGAATGGGAGGAATTTCTTCTGCAGGTTTCTCCGGCCTCACCGGAGGAGGAATGGGAGTCCGAAGTGGAAAAAGTGGATATTAGGCTTCCAAACGGACTGGATTCGATTATCCGAAGTTAGATAAATTTTGCTTGCCTATGGATATCTTCTTGTACTCAATCCAAGCATGAAAACAGAACATTCTTCACCAAGGAATACAACTTTGCTTCTGGATACTGGCATGCTGTGGAAAAAATCATAGATGGTGACGGCAAACAGATTCAAAAGAGGCCTACGATGACAAAGATATTGACCGCGATTGAGACAATTTCTGTAGCAGTTGTCTACGAGCTTTCGGCTCATTCTTCTGTTTGGGCCGCAATAAAATCTATTTTAATGGGAATATCTCCAAGCACTAAGGGAGAACTCTTTAACTTGTTATGTTCAATTCCATTTTATAGATTTCTTCCAGCAGAAATGAAAAGATTTCTCTTCGACCATTTTTATGCTTTTAATTTGATATGGGAAAAATCTATGTACTTGTTTTCTTTACAAGATAAGTAAATCTCACCCCCTATTCAAAATGCGCACCTTTTCAAATTTGATTGATTTGTGAACTTATGATATTTTATGACGTGCTCGTATGCTCTATGTCTCTTTAGTATTTATTATTGGATAGTGTATTTTTTGTATTGCATTTTACTTGTGTATATTTTTAATAAAGAATGATAAGTATCAGGAATTGATTTTTAATTTCTTTCTAACAGAATAGAATTTATTCAAAACAGTTATTTTCCGACATTTAATGACGCATGCATGTAACCTGAGTTACACTCTTAGCTTAAAAGAAAATTCCGAAAAAATAATACATATCCACTTCAAGAAGAATACATAAATCAAAAAACTGGATAGAATATTTAATTTAATAAATTTAATTTAATTCCGTGTTTTTCAAACATTTCTTTGTTTTTGTTTGGTACTTAGAAAGTTTTATGTACCAGAAATTAATTTATAAAGAAAAAAATTAGTTATCAAATTTTTTCTAATTTATAGAACCTTATCATGTGTGTGTGTCTGTCTGTCTGTGTGTGAGATTGTTTAGGGAAAATTTTTTGTCTAATATTAATAAATTTTAAAAAATATTTTTCAACATACTTTTCATTTTTTAGTTACTGCATTAAAACACACGCGCGTTGCCACGACATTAAATACATTTTTTGTATGTTATCGTTGCTATAAAAGAAAGAGTAAATTTTTTAAAAATAATGCAAATACTGAAGGACAAGACTAAAACATTATCATGTCCGATATTCCGGACTAGAGGTTCGAATCTCCTTTAATCTCCTAAATAACGGAAATACTGACGGATCAAAACTAAAACATTATCATGTCCGAGATTCCGGACTAGAGGTTCGAATCTCCTTTAATCTCCTAAATAATGCAAATACTGACGGATAAAGACTAAAACATTATCATATCCGATATTCCGGACTAGAGGTTCGAATCTCCTTTAATCTCCTAAATAACGGAAATACTGACGGATCAAAACTAAAACATTATCATGTCCGAGATTCCGGACTAGAGGTTCGAATCTCCTTTAATTTTCTGCTTCAAAATAAAATATTCAATGAAAATTTGATAATTATGGTATGTAATCAATATATTTGTCCAAGTATTTTTTATTGCTTTAGTAATTAAAATTTTTAAGAAATGGAAACTTAGAAAACAGTACATTATAAATCAAGCAAGCATATTTACTTTTGCATGCGTTCGTGATATGACTTACCTATACATTCTGTCAAAAATCTACTCTGAATTGTACATTTAAAAAACCTGCTTAAAAGATATTTAATATTACTTTTATGATAAAATTGCAGTAGTGTGCCTGATTATCATGAGAAGTTGAAGCGTGATCGGTCAATAAATTTGTTTGCAGCTGACGGTTCTATTCGGGCCTTGTGTTACTCCGCCCCCTACTATTATCAAGTCTGGTGCAATTTCACTCCATACTCTGTATTCTCTGCGAATAGTAAAATAACCTTCACGAATTTTTTTGAATTCAGCGCTATCCATTTTTTCCTTCAATTCTTCCATTTGCTGAACGTATAAATTGGTACATTTGGCATAAAAATGTGGCCTACTGCCTGAAAGTAAGGCATCATTAATTGAATAAAATAAAAATGCAATTTCCTGTCCCTAGCTCGATCTGCTTAATAAACTTTCTTCTGAGTGTTCTTTATTTTCAATGAGCGATCTCAACAAAAATTAAAAAAGGAGACTGTTGTGAAGCCAGAGGCATTTTTTGTTGTGTAGGTACATAGGTGGAAATCCCACTGGGTGAAATGGGCCTGTGGAGAGAGCTGGAATATTTTTAGAATTTGATTAGATTTTTGTATAATAGGAAGCTACCTCAGATAGAATCACATATGTTAATGTAACAAAGAAACATTCATAGTTACTTATCAAATACCTAAGGGTATACGAAAACTTCAGCTTTGTGATCACAATGTCACTTTTAGTAAAAATTAAATATCTCATCCATTTTTCAGCGGATCTCCGAATTTTTTCTTAAAAAAACAGTCCTTCCACTTAGGACTACAAAAGTATCCTAATCACTTCTTCGATTTTTTATAATTTCAGTGTTATGAAGCGAAACAGATCAACAAATAAATTTTGAAACAGGAAAATTTCGCGTTTTGAACGTCAAATAAATAATTTTCAGCTCATTTATAATTTTTTTTATTTGGTAAGTCTAGATACAATTCGAAACAACTATCATTGTTAAGTTCATAGGATTTTATATCATTGAAGAAAGTCTTTTTACTGGATTATGGGTGAAAACATCACTTAAAGACAAAAGCGTTTGGCTGCAATTTTTGATCTGCCATTTTGGATGGAAGCAAACATAAAAAATTAGGGAAATTTCAGGATTTGTTCTACACATACATTGATAGCCAATTACTAAAAACCATTTTTAAGATGCGCAAAATTTGGATTTAATAGGAATACAGTACTTCGCAATCAGTTGCGGAGAATCGTAGGACATACAATCGTCGCTTCTCACATTTTACAGTGAAGATTCGGTCACGGAGGAATTTAGGGGGCGACCAGAAGGTTATGAAGACTAAAAGGGATTTGGGCCCATCCCGTTTCACACAAAGCTCATAATGAATTGAAACTTTGTAGAAATAGCATGAATATTCATGAAGATATAAAGGTTTCTTTAAAAAATCCCTAATTTTTCCGAATGTTTTTTGCTCATAACATGTAGAGTTTTCAACAAAATTGTACGAAACGTACGGAATATATGACACTATGTAAAAGAAGCTTTGTATTAAAATTTTAATCAAATAACTTGTATATTACAGGAAATGAGAGTATTTGTAGTAAATATTTTTTTTACTGCGCATGTGCGAACGTTGCGAAATTTTTCTTTCATAACAAAACCCAGATATATAGGGCAACTTATATAAAATTCCAGTTCAATATCGTTAATATTCAGAAAGATATTGGCATTGCAGCGAGAAGAAATTCGGTACATTCTAAGAGAAGATAAATGATGAGGGTTCTTGCACAAATCGATATTTTTAAACATGAATCTTCGAGCAGTAATATTGAATTTTATGAAAGTTAAATACCCTGAATACTCATGTACTATATTTATAAATTAAATACATAATTTAAATTACATTTCGATTATAACTATTCGAAGATTCATGTTTAATAAATTTCAGGTTGTGCATGGACCTTATAATTTGCCTTCTCTTAAAGTGTGCTGAAATTCATTTCGTAGCAATGCAGATCTCTTTCTGAATATTAAACTGGAATTTTTATATAAGTTGCCCTATATATCTGGCTTATATCTTTGGACGTTATGAAAAGAAAATTTTAGCTACGTTTCGCACATACGCAGTAAAAAATTATTTGCTAAGAATACTCTTATTTCTTGTAATATTCAAATTATTCGATTCAAATTTCAATACAAAGCTCTTTTTATATATTATCAAATTTTCTGTATGTTTCGTACAATTTGGTTGAAAACTCTGCATGTTATAAGCAAAAAGATGCGGAAAAATTAGGGATTTTTTAAAAAAAAAACCTTTATATTTTCACGAATATTTTTGCATTTTTTACGAAAATGTGTGCAAACATATTGCACATCAAGCAAAACCATTGCTGAAAATTTCAAATCAATATCAGATTTCTGTGAAACGGGGTGAGCCAAAATCCCTTTTTGTCTTCATCATGTTCTGGTCGGCCCCCCCCCCCAAAATTCCCTACTGACCGAATCTTCACTGTAAAATGGGAGTTCTGACGACTGTATGCCATATGGTTCTCCGCAACTGATTGTGAACCATTGTATTCCTATTAAGTGCAAATTTTTCACATCTTAAAAATGGTCCTCAGCAATTGGCCAACAGTGTATGTAGGAGATAATTCTGAAAATTTCAGCTAATTATGAATTGCATCATATCGACTTTGTTTTTGGTCTAAATTTACTGGGCTAGAGGTAATGTGTATTTAAAGATAATGTACTTAAGTGCGCTTAGTAAAGGAACGCAGCTAAGTTAAAAAGAAATTGCATGTTTTGCTGTTGCTTACCGAAAAGTACCGTTATTTTGAATTTTGAAAAAATAATCTGATATTCATTTACAGCAATCCCCCAAACATATAAAGTGTTTCAGCGCTTAATTTTGATAATTTTCCCATTCATTAATTTTTTTCTTACATAAAAAAATTAAAAACCACAAAAACACACATTTTTCAAAAAACGTACAATTTTAACGCATAAACTTTGATTCGAATATAAATTAGAAGATAATACAAAAGGTTTCATTTAAATTCATTCCACAGGTGAAGGCATTTTTGTGAAGGCATTTGCCTAGAAACAGATATGTGAAAAATGGTATGTAGATTTCATGCCAGAAATAATTTTATTAGAAACAATTTTTTAAATCAAACGTTTATTAGCGCATTAAAAAGTAGAATATTATTTACTATCTTTTAGCCCTCTAACTGCATATCCCAAGATTTCCGGCGGTTTGAAGCAAGTCTATTTTCTGCTGCATATTGTGATTTTCACAGGCTAATGTGTTTACTTAGTACTTTTGTAGCGTTGGATCATATTATATTAATAAAGCTTTGGATATAAATAACAACTCGCTTGGCTCAACGGTATTTGAAATGTTGCATCTAAGTAGTGATTTTAAAAAATTGAACAGTCAGAGAGTTAATCTATAATTCATTAATATAAAAATTATTCAATCTAAAAATCAATTTTACTTAAATACCCTAAATGGTGAAACCACTCACGTGGAATCAAAATTTAATTAAAATAACCTATTAATTGATAAATGGATTCTGAAAATTTTAAAATGATATATTGGCATCAAAAATGCGCAAATATAAAAATTTTTACAATTCTAGCACCTCAAAAAGTGAGTAAAAAAGTGGTTACAAAATACAACCATGAAACAAGTAAAGATAGATAAAAGTGTCTAAAAACCTACGCAAGACAAAATAATTAAACTGCCAACATTTCCTTCAACTTCCTTGATGACTTGAAAACATACTAGAAGTGGGCATTAGTTATGTGTTTTTAGTTTATAATAATTCTTCCAGTCAAATTTTAACACTAATTTCAAAACAATTAGTAACAAAGTAGAAATTACTATTTTTCATACATATTCGTGAATTGATCAAAATGTATTAAATAAAATAAGTTTAGACCTTAAAAGCCAGATTTTTTAAAAATTGATGTAAAAATTTTTTTTACTTCCATTTCTTGAATAAAGCATGGGAAAAATACTTTTAAAAATCCTATTTTGTTTTGAGTATAGTTTATGGCTAAAAAACAGTTTGTTACCAATTGACAGTACAAGGCTTTATTTCAGAAAAAAATTTCTTGATAAAAATTCTCTAATAGTAATATAATAGTATTCTATAATGATACAGATGAATTTTAATAAATAACAATACGGATAAGAAATTTCATTCAACACTGTAGAATAAAATATGGTGTTCCCAAGCGTACAAACAAAGCTAAAAATGATGCAGCCTCAAGTCAAAAGCATCAATTTATTTTTATGGTTTTTATCACACTCAGGCTGCCATCTATATGTTGTAAATTGATTTAATAAAAATTTCTGTATGTATTCTATTGGCAACAAAAAGCATCAGAGCTTCAGTCTTATTCTCAAGATTTTAGAAGACAAAATTGGGTATGTTGCTTAACCCTTCCAAGTGCACTACATGTTTCGCTTTGAAAATTACTAAATTTATTTCAGAAATGAGTATTAGGCATGAAGCTGAAGATAAATATGTAAAGGGAAAAAATAGCCTTTTTTTTCAAGAAATGTGTGGTTTCACAGTGAAACCAATAAACGGTAACCGCCTAATTTTTTCTCCAAATAAGTTATCATTAAAATACAATTTAAATTATGTATTTAATCTATATTATATAAAACGCTTATGCGTGGCGCAAAAAAAAGACCTTTATTTCTTTCTCCCTGTTGGCAACGATCAGTTTGTTTACCAACCTCAACACTGACGCCAAGCTTTTGCTTACGGATTACAGGACTTTTTTTTTCGGATCGTCGACTTTTTTTTAGAATTTATATATTTAAAATAAAAATTACAGAATAAAGACTAGAGAACTAATTGTACTTCAGAAAAGTTCTCTTGCACACTGCTCTCGGAGAATGATTAAAGTTGCATACTGTTTGCAACGTGTATGTTTTGTCATATGTGAGAGATTAGATTTTTTTGCCAGCGTGTTTGTACGGAAGGAAATGAATTACCACATGCTGCTTATGGTGAATGATAATGTTGCATACTTTTTGCTTTTCTGTGTAATATTTCATAAAAAAGAGTGCATATTTAAACTTTTCTTGAAAAAGCAAGGATTTTGGAAATTTTTGGGAAAAAAGCTATCTTATCAATTATAAAAGGCTAAAAGTAAATAATTATTATGGGTTTTAGATTTGAATAGTTAATATGAACATGTTTCAAGCCTCTATTTTCTTTAAACTGTTCTTTTTTAGCTAAAAGGTTGCAAGATGGTTTTCATCTGTCTACGACAAGAGATGATCAAGAATTTTCTGAGATTTAAAACACAAATGACTGCACTGAGAAACACACTATATTTTTCTTGACTTAATAATAGTTGGAAAGAGCATGTATATAAATGGGGAAGCTTTCCTGTGTAATATTTCATAAAAAAAGAGTGCATATTTAAAATTTTGGTTAAAAAAGCAACAAATTTTGAAAAAAAAGCTATCTTATATGTTTTAAAAAGCTAAAAGTAAATAATTATTATGGGTTTTAATTTTGAATAGTTAATTTGAGTATGTTTCAGGCAGGGTTGCGGCGATTTAAATCAGACTGATTTAAATCACTTTATTTTAAATATCAATTTAATCTGATTTAATGAAATAAAATTTTTCATTTATCTTTAAATAGTGATTTTAAAATATTTTTAAATGTATATTCAAAGAATATAAAGAACATAAACAAAAATATTTCATTGAATTGGTGTAACTAGAGTACTTCCCTATCTTTATTATTGAGAACAAAGCAAATTAGATTGTAAATAAATCTCTAATGAGCAACACAATAAAATACAAAGTATGAGATG
>BGPR01019245.1:0-16221 GCA_013235015.1 Araneus ventricosus
TCCATTCCACGCCATTCCATTTTTAGCTCATCCATTTAGCCCCTCCATTTAATGAAAATCCATACACTAAAGATCACTCCGATCCTATACTGCACGTTCTTCTCTCCCCACTTGTTCCGATTTCCTCTAGAGCGAGAGAGACTCACCCGTCGCATTTCAGAATTTATGGTCCGGCAGTCCAAATGGAGCAATTGTGTATCCAAACGTCCGACCACACCGCTCCAATTCACATCGACTTTTCGCATTGGCGACAGGTTTTGGCGTGGAATGGAACGATCGTGAATGCCCAGCCTAAAGTTCACTCTGATCGTCTACTGCACCTTCTTCTCCCCCATCTGCTCCGATTTCTTCTAGAGCGAGAGAGACTCACCCCTTTCCCCCACGTATCTATACCCGTCGCATTTCAGAATTTGTGGTCCGGCAGTCCAAATGGAGCAATTGGGTATCCAAATGTCCGACCACACCTTTAATTCTTAATTTTAAAGATATATACAGGGTAGCCGTTTAAATTAAATTAATCTTTAAGTTGTCAATGGCCTTGACACTAGCAGAATGGTTGTTGCAAATATTTTTGGTTCTTTTGATTTGAGAGTGGATGGGGTTTTTTTAATGACTTTTAGGTTGAGATTACCTTGATAATGACAACGAGAAATAACCCTAAAATTAAATTCATTTCTTTTGTCATAGACACCAACCGAAACTCCAGAATCTAAAATTTCAATTACTAGATCTAAACAACTACAATTATTGTTATTATCATTGGTTTTATTCAGTTTAAGTTGTTCCGGATAGCAGTTAATCAAAAAGTCAAGGTTTTCAAAACCAAATACAATCAGGTCATCAATATAACGACAGGCAGAAATGAGGTTAATTTTTATGAATTATCTCTCGAAGGTATGAAGAAAAACATTCGCCAGTGCCCTGGAGAAACTAGTACCCATTGGAAGACCACATGTTTGTCTGTAGTAGTTGATACCATTGAAGAGATAATTTTCTAAGATGTTAACATTGCAAATTTCTAGCCATCTATTATCTATGAAATTGGAGTTAAGGTATAAGTCATATAAATTAATGTAGGCTTCAATTAATTTTCCATGTGGGAGGCTGGTGGAAAGATTCTCAAAATCAAAGGTGTTAATGCTATGAATTTTATTATCTTTAAGAAAGTTCAGAATTTCAATGTCACTACTAGTTATGAAGTTTGCTTCTTTTTCAATTTTTTTGTGAATGATTTTGAGAATATTAACGAAAAAATTTTCAAAATAAAAATTGTAACTAACTGTGCCACATGTACCAAGGCTGAATTTTAAAGGATTTTTGGAAATTTTGTATTAGGGAAAGTTGGCGTTTATCGGTTCTGGTTCTTGCTAACAGAAAAGTACTTTTCCATTAATAAATTTCTGGGCAGAAGTAGATTATTGGTATGATCGACAGTAATCGCCATGACGATAAATGATTTCCAAATAGCCAGTAATTGTCTCAATGGAACCCCAGCTTTAATATGCATTATTTATTAAAAAGACAACGTTGTTGGTTATTCCGAAAGATGCAGGGGGAAATTCGAGTGAGTAAACTCATAAAAATGACAACACCTTTAATCTAAATATTTTTATTTGGAAAATGTCACATACAAGATTTCCGGAAACCTTAAAATCAATGTAATATTGACATAAAACTTTCAATTAATAAAATGAGTCTTTCCTATTATGAAAATATAAGGAAACCTTTAAAACATCTTAGGATATAGAAGCTGAGGCAACAAAACATACTGTCAGGTATCTTCCTTTTTATTCAATTTTCTCATCTGTTTACTTGTATTCAGAGATATTTAGGAACTCTGATTTAAGTGACAGCTTATAATCCATGTTTCAATATAAGTAATTGCATATACTCCTTACTTCAATCTGTTTGATTGGAAATAGGTTTTTAGTTTGGTGTTTTGAAAAGAATGTGATTTCGAAGAAAATTATTTAGCTCATCACAGTAAGTGTTTTTTATACTTTACTTTGCGTCCAATCAGAAATCAATAAAACTACCTTATGAAAATTATTTTAAAGTAATTTACAGAGAAATGTTTATTAAACTAATATAGACATGTTAATGAAATAAAATCGTAATACACAACTGTGTTTAAAATTTTTGGTTCATAAATTAAGATGAACAAATTCTCTCACTGTTTAAACCAGTGGGAGTGGCCTCCCCTAAAGTTTCTCGTATACTGCTCAAAAATTTGTCATTTCCCCTCCCTTTGCGTGGATAAAAAAATCGAACCTACTGTAATCCAGAATGCAACGAATATCAGAAGGTTTAAATTGCAGATTATAGTGATTGTAAAATATTTAAGTGAAGAATCATATTAAAAGAGATGCCTATGTATTAAAACTTAGCAATATTTATTTTTCATCACACTCCAACAAGATCCGCTATTATACGAGCGAGCGAAAACAAAATAGGAGATAAAACATATCTATCACAAACTCCGTCTCAAGGGCAAAGTGACGTAATCCTCCCGCTTGGTACCAGAGACTGCTAAGTACGCATGCGCATGGAGATCACTTTTTAAACGAATGCTTAACAAGTATGCGATTATACAAACCGACAGACAGTCAACCCTTTGACGGATTTGGCCCAAAATTTATACGGACCTACATTCATGACGATAAAACTGTGTACCAAATTTTATCCATCTAGCTATTCAAGTTTTTGAGTTATAGTGTTCGCATGACTTCGGACATACAGACAGACAGACTTCCCTTTGACGGATTTTGTCCAAAATTTGATAGAAACCTACAAATTATGTTTAAAGACAACTTACCAAATTTCATCCCGTAGCTCTAATAGTTTTCGAGTTATCGTGTTCACAGACACACAGACATGATTCCCAAATTGTGTTTTTCGGACTCAGGGAGGTCTAAAACGTGGAGATTCGTCAAAATCTCGAGTTCGAATTTTTTGACGATTACAATACCTTCTCTTTGTATACTTCGTATACGAGAAAGTAAAAAAGGCAAAAAGGCATTTATTTTATAATAAAATTTGATTGTTATAAATGATGTAAAAGAAATCCTGTAAAACATTTTCAGCTGCAATTGAATTTCTTTAACCATTTCTGATGCACTCCATTTCTTTAATGCATAAACTCATATGTTTAAGACAAACAAAAAATTGATTAGGTAAACATTCTATGAGAAAAATGCAGGTGCTTCAACATTGCAGTTTCGTGAATAAAACCTTCTAAACCAAAAATATTTCCATCATTGAATTCTTCAAACTAATAAGAATAGTTTACAAGAATCGTGGAATTTTCCAAGTAAAACTTAAATATTCGTCAAGTTTCTTCACTTTTCGAATATTGAATATGATTTCAGAAATATGTTCTTTCGCATCTAATAGTTTATTAAAAACTCACCAAGGTTCCAAATTCGAATTGTCTGGAAAAAATAGTTTTTCTTACTAACTTATGTGAAATTTTAAATTAATAAACAAACCGTTGCATCATGTCTTACAGAGTTTTAAGGATATTTATGAGGATTTCTAGCGTTTCTGGCTGCTTCTTTTTCTTAAGTATCCTAAAATTTTATAGGAAATTTTCTTCCTCTTTTTTTAAGATAAAATTAATTAAATTTTTTAAGTTAAAATATTAATTTTCAAGACGACTGAAACATGAATGCAGATAATAACCTTCGAGTGCTTTCTACATTTTATATTCTCATTTAGTATTTTAAAAGTGAACACTTATTGCTTTTAGTTAATATGTTACGTGCGGGGCCGTGTTGAACCCTGTAGGGGCCCTTAGGTAATGCAAGTCTCGGGGCCCCTTTTAACCCTCACCAACTTACAAAAGCAGATATTATTTTATGGATTTTAATATAATCTCCATGTAAGCAATTTTTAAATAGCAAATTTTAAGAAATTTAAATAGCAAGACAATTAATTGCTGATCATTTTCAAGAAAGTTGGTTACAGTATATGGATTATTAAAAAATGCAAAGAGTAAATTTAAAAGTTTAGCCGCCATTATCCGGCTAGCTCATAGGAAGTGAAAATGACGGTTAAAATAACGTTGGGCAAATTTGAATTAAATGAAATTTATTTGTTCACACATCTTCCACATAGAATTATTCTGGGTTAACTAATATTACATTACATATATACAACTCGCTAAGCATGGCGAGATTTGTTCGTCCCGTGAGAGGAAAACCAGCCAGCCTTCTCGCACGAAGGCTCAAGTCACACTCCGTCTCGTTCTTCTCCGGAAAGTCAAAGGTCTTTGCAGCGCCATCCACCGGCAGGAGGGCGAGACAAAATGTCATTGTCACAAAAGCAATTTTGACAAAATAGTAAAAAAACTACCGAACTTTTTAATGTAAACTAAATACTGTATGTTTATGGGATTGGACATTTTCTACATTATAAAGAAGCATATTTTTTTAGAATTATAAAACACCATAATATAAAACTTGCAATAGGTAATTAATTAGGAACGTTGTTAGAATAATGTTAAAAAATTAAAATGATTTTAATTCAAATAAGTTTGAGTGTGCGGCATTTGTAAATTGAATGAAACCACAACGTTGAACTGCCTTCAAAATAACACATACAAAAATATGTCTAGGCGTTGCGCCCCTTCCCCCACACAAAGTTTCGGCGTCCCAAGGCAGGTGCCCACTTACTTTATTCAAAAAAACTCTTGGTAAACAACATTCCGTGTGAAGTATTTTTAGTTGTTTAACAATTTTCCTTGTACTTCAGATGTTTTTGTGTAAATCTTAACGTGATTGGGAATCCTAGAAAGTGCAACATAGAGCTGTCCATGTGAAAAGACAGGCTCATCGAGGTAAATTCCAACATTATCGAAAGTTTGCCCCTGCGATTTGTTGATAGTCATCGTGTAAGCTGGAATTGACGGGAACTGGCGGAGATTGAGAACGAATGGTAGATTCACGTCACTGGTGGCTAATTTAACTCTTGGCGAGAAAACAATATCGCCACGATTGCATTCAGATACAATTTGGCGTCCAAACTATATCACGCGCATGATATACCACTGGCGTAATTTACTACTTTCTATTAAAAAACGGAAATTAATTTGAAACATAGGATTAATATAATTTAAAATTTCTCGGTAACTATTGATCACAGCGAGATAAATTTTATATTTTTTTTAGATGGATAGAAATTTTATTTCACTATTTTAGAGCTATTAAATTTGAAATTAAATCGACAATTACTCTCTTTAATTTAAAATTACTGAAATTTAGGTTCTCTAACAATGAAATAATGCAGTTTAACGTCTCACAGTGCTATGGCACGAATTTTATTGTTGGTGACGTCAGAGCGTTATCGGAGGATCTGGGCTATTATATTAGTAATTCGCCCCTGAGGATATTTCAACTATGGGTTTACAGGAATTCACTCCAATCAGATCTTACTAGACTGATTCCACTTTCACGTTATAGGAATTCAATTCAATTAATCTAGTTAAGTTTTAGTTGCATTAACGTCTCGTTTTCAAGCAACGAAAGGGCTACTGCGGAACGGATCTCGTCGTTTTGACCCGCAGTCAGATGACTATATGTTCTAGTGGCAACAACTAATGGTTCTAGTGTGATTTGAACATGTTTCAGATTGAATAGTGAAGAAAAAATAACTTATTCGCTGAATCCTTGTTTTCTAAATAAGACTGTTACTGGGAAACACTATGAACTGCTCTTATGTATAGGTTGTTGTTTCGATAGTCCTTAAGTTTATTTTATTAGTCATTTATCATTGATATTTTTCATTTCTTTAAATTTCTAGAAATTACTAATATAATAGCCCAGATCCTCTGGTAACGCTCTGACGTCACCAACAATAAAACTCGCGCTATAGTATTGCGAGACGTTAAACAGCATTATTTCATTGTTAGAGAACCTAAATTTCCGTAATTTTAAATTTAAAAGAGTAATTGTATTTCTAATTTCAAATTTAATAGCTCTAAAATAGTGAAATAAAATTTACTATCGATAGATATAAAATTTATCTCGCTATGATCAATAGTTCCCGAAAAATTTTAAATTATATTAATCCTATATTTCAAATTAATTTCCGTTTTTTAATAGAAAGTAGTAAATTACGTCAGTGGTATATCATGCGCGTGACATAGTTTGGACGCCAAATTGTATCTGAATGCAATCGTGGCGATGTTGTTTTCTTGCCAAGAATTAAATTAGCCACCAGTGACGTGAATCTACCATTCGTTCTCAACCGCCGCCAGTTCTCGTCAATTCCAGCTTACACGATGACTATCAACAAATCGATCATGTTGGAATTTACCTGGGTGAGCCTGCCTTTTCACATGGACAGCTAGCTCTATGTTGCACTTTCAAGGTCTAGGATTCCCAATCACGTTAAAATTTACCCAAAGACATCTGAAGTACAAGGAAAATTATTAAACAACGAAAAATACTTCACACTGAACGTTGTGTACCAAGATATATTTTGAATAAAGAAATATCTAAATAATATGTAATTAAAAAAATATTTCCTGTCATAAAACATGTTTATTTTATTTGTTTTCAATCAATGTTAAACATTTCTCTCGCATATATATCTATTTAAACACGTAAAATTAGACGGGAAATCTCTCGAATGAAGAGACAATTTGCACCCGTCAAACCATGACGGGTGATTTTCTTGTTGTAATTAGTTTTGTAAATTTTGTTTCGCAATAAAGTGGAGTCGGCGGCCCTGGTGTCCGTGCTTTATCCACCTTGTGACCATTTAATACCGATGAGGTGACTCTAGTGGATCGGATGTCCAGTGTGGCGTTAGCTCAGATGATGGGGACAACGCCTGAGCCGGCACCCCTCCAAATTTCTTCACAACACTAGCGAGATGGCGTTTTGTCCCCTACGCCTGGGTTAGTGCGTCTACATACACGGCAAATCTTCAATGGAATCTGATTTCGAACCTGTAATCCTCAGACCCAGAGGCTGGGATCTTACTACTAGGCCACCGCGTCCACACGCTCCATTCAGGTTTACTAGGTTGATTCCATTTTTCAAACCAGCAAAGGAATTTCAGCACATTCTCAGGGCCGGATTAAACTCTGCAAGGGCTTTTAGGCAATGCACGTTTCGGCGGCCGCCTTTCCCCTTCGATAACCAGATATTTTTTATTGATTTTAGTATAATTACTAATATAATAGCTCAGATATCTCGGTAACGCTCTGACGTCACCAGCAATAAAACTCGCGCCATAGCACTGCGAGGCGTTGAACAGCATTATTTCATTGTCAGAGAACCTACATTTCAGTAATTTTGAATTTAAAAGAATAATTGCCGCTCTAATTTCAAATAATTTAATAGCTCTAAAATAGTGAAATAAAATTTTCTATCGATTGATATAAAATTCATCTCGCTATGATCAATAGTTCCCGAGAAATTTTAAATTATATTAATCATATATTCAAAATTGATTTCGGTTTTTTTAATAGAAAGTAGTAAATTACGTCAATGGTATATCACGCACGCGATATAGTTTGGACTCCACGACACATCTAATTATTTGGAGCAATCGTGATGATATAATTTGATAATATTTTTTGGCAACGTTAAAATTTACACAAAGACATCTGAAGTACAAGGAAAATTGCTAGATAACGAAAAATACTTCACAATGAATGCTATTCACCAAGAGGTTTTTTGAATAAAGAAATATGTAAATAAAAAAATATTTCCTGTCATAAGACACAGGTTTATTTTATTTGTTTTCAATCAATGTTAAGCATTTCTCTCGCATATATATCTATTAAAACACGTCAGATTTGACGGGAAATCTCTCGAATGAAGAGACAATTTGCGCCCGTCATACCATAACGGGTGATTTTCTAGTAACTAAATAAACAGTCTGTAAGTAACAAATATTACGTCAAATTGGAATAAGAAAACATTTAACTGCAGGGCACCTTGCAGAGAGTTGGTTTAAGTATCTCGCGTATAATTTTTTTAAATTTAAATTTAAAAATAATTTTCAACAAAATGATAAAAAATTTACAAAACTTTTTAACGCATTCTAAATTCACGAATACAAAGTTAATCATGGCTATTGACTTGTGAGTCGGTCAGTCAGCTGCAAAAATTGGAATACGCTGGTCGGCAGGAAAATTTGAAAATATGAAAAAAAATTAAGATTAATGTTCTGAAATTTAAAAAAATACTCGATTTTAATTTGGATACGTTCGAATGCATGACCCTCGTGGCCTGACCTTTTAAGTGGGTTGTCCCTCCGCCCTTCCCTAACTTTTTAACACTTTATTTACGTAGTTAATTTTAACTGATTATGTACTGACTCCTGTACTTATTAAAATGTTTTAATGTCTTAAATTTTATTGGGCATTCGCCCTTGGGGGGGGGGGGTTCCGGGCGGGGGCCTGGCTTTTGCGCTTCTTGTTCTTGGGGGTTTGGTGTTCCTGTTCTTGTATTTTTATTGTTTGACTGACGAGTACTTAGATGGCTTCATGTATGTATACCAAGGACTATCATTTAGTACTACCGACAGGTGCTGTTCGGACTCACTGGACTAGAAAGCATTGCAAAAACTATTTATTTTTAAACAGGTTGAAGTCAATTTTTGAAATTTCTAGGAAAATTTGTGACGATTTGCAGCGTTTGTGATCTGAATTGTATATATATATATATGATATTTTAACTTTCCGAAATAATCTTAACGACACCTCATTTTAAATACCTCTACTTTCATCATAATAAACGCACTACAACTTTCTTTTCAAGTCACGAGTTCTAAAGGGGAAATTCTCTTTTCTGGGAACTTAAGCGTTCTGCGCATTCATTTCTGCCCTTTTTCACGCCAGCATGTAAGCTTTCAACAACAACGCGACGCTCAGGCGTAACCTTCTGAATACTGGTCATGGAGCTACGTAAAAATCGAATACTTTACCTATTAAGAATGCCTAAATAAAAGAAGATAAAGCCAAATATTGTCTCTTCCATGACTGAAATGGACTACATTTCACCTCAGTAAAGCCTGATCTTATATATATATATTGTTATGTAAGTAATCCCTTGATTGAGTTTCTATTTTTTATCATTATTATTATCCATTTTTGTTTCTTGTGTTTTGCAACGTTGGTTTTGTTTTGTAGCACCGTTGGTGCTTTTATGTTCTATGTGTATGTGTATGTTTTTGTCTGTGTTTCTGTGTGTTTTTGTGTGTATTTTTTGCACGTAGTTCTCTCTCTCTCTGTAATCCATACACTCCAAATATTGTAACTTTTTTCTTTCATGACTGGTCTGGCTCCTCCCTGTCGATCCTTGCTGACTCTAAACCCTTTGGGTGAGTCGGTCGGCGTGGGTTATGTATGTATGTGTACTTAGATGGATTTTGTTGTTTTCTTGACTGGTGAGAGACCACGGGGTCTGTTTTTGATGCTCTTTTGTGGGTTTTTGATGATATTTTACAAAAATTTTTAATGTCTCCTTCTTTTCACTGGTGTGTCGTACTGAGCTTGTGCTTTTGAGTGTTTTGAATAATTAAATTTTGGTTCCAGATCTGGTGATAAAAATCAAACAGAATTCAATTAATTTATGGTTATCTCCAAGAGTAATATCGATTCAGTGACGTACTTTTAAATTTCTTTTTTTTTCTCTTGTAAGTACGTTTTAGGTTACTTTATTTATTTTGTTCTTGTCCTTTTTTTGCAATGTTTGTAACGTTCTGTGCTGTGTTTGTGATGCTTTTGTTTGTTATGTCATATTGATATTCTTGTATTACTTTTATATTTCCCCACTGGTCTACTAAAAGCCTTACACCCTTTCGGGTAGGCCGGACCGGTGTGGGTTTTAAATAAAAAAATTAAATAAATGCATGACCCTCGTAAATTAAATGAAGCACAAAATTAGATTATCCTGAAAATACCACAAAATGACCTCGAGGTTTCGGGCCATTCAAAGCGATGGGGCACCTAGGAAGTTGCCCACTTTTCCTATCTGATAATCGGGCCCTGAACATGCTAAACTCCTCTCATCCCCACACTCAGAACCGTCGTATCCAATGGGCTCATTGGGCTGTATCCCGGGGGCGTCCTTGATCCAAGGAACGCCTACAAATTTGCTGTGCAGATTTTATTTTTTGTAAATGGACAGCCATCGATTTTATAATGTTTCATAAACACGTAAGTATATCGGTACAAAAAATATTCGTTCAGAGATAATCAGTGAGAAAACCATAAACTATGCGCGTAATGGAAGTTACCTACATTATCAATGATAAAGTAGGTAGCTGTACGCTAATACTTAATATCAAAGTAGCGTCTCAGATTTAGTTCTTTAATTACATTATAGAGAGTTATATCAAAGAATATAAGCGCTCAGATTCCTAGTTATGGGTCAGATGGGGGAGAAACTACTCTAACCCACGTCGCTCAAATATGTAAAGACGGCAATGCCCACCAGGGGGCCGGGGGAACAAGGAGCCCCTATAGGGGATGCTACCCTATTCTACACACACTAAGCTTCCTAAACCGCACATAAAAGGCCTCCTCCGGAAGAGGATGCTTGAAGAGTGGCAAACCTCATGGAAGAATGGCGATACAGGCAGGAAAATCTTTAGCATCGTGCCCTCAGTTAGTCTCCGTCGCACTAACTGGATTAGAGAGGATGTTATCTTCTTCTCTCAACATGGACCTTTCCCTGCCTACCTCGAAAGATTTCACCTGTCTGACAGCGATTATTGCAGTTGTGGTGGAATTGGCACGGCACTTCACTATGCGACGGAGTGTATTTATACAGTGTCTTGGCATATGAGGAAGGCAGCGCCAAACTTCGAACAAGAATGGCTGAAAAGGGTCGTCAATAACCTCGTCTCCAGGCATAAAATTCGTGGGATTATCAAATTCATTAGCGAAAACAGAGATCTTTTCCGGCCTCCCTAGACTTCAACTTTCAAGCGAGCTGAACTTAGTAGCTCAATTACCGGACATTCCCCCCTTCAAATAATAATAGAAAGGTATAACATCATCTAAAAAAAAGACTATTACGAACTTACAGTGTAAAAGTGAAAATGCCTGTGCTGTACATAGTGTATATATTTCCTTCTTTTTGTTTATTCTGCTTTTCTTAAATAAAATTCCCGTGTCTTGCCCATCAAACCGTTGAGTGACCTGTCTGGTCACGGGTACGGGGGTAAGAGACGGCGTTCTGTTCTATAGGGGATTCTGAGCCCATATTTGTACCCCGTTCAAGCAACTGGCTATTCAACTAGTGGATAAATAAAGATTTGGAGGAAATTTGAGAGTGTCATCATTACGCCCCTCCCCTTGTACAGCAGGTGTCCCTCCCCCTTTTCGGGATATCATCCCCCCTCACGTTGGTTGGACTCCAACGCCACCCCTGCTGCCCACGCTGCTTCATTGAAATGTCCAAATATCACCTTCAAGCATCCACCGCTCTGCATATGCGTGATATTCGAAAGCAGGAAGCCCGCATTTACCGCGAAGAAAATACGCGTTACTTAACAAAGCGAGAAAGACATCATCTTAATTTCACGCCACCCTCGAACGGGTCGTTAACTATTTGACACCCAGTGACGTAACACCCCCGCACGTATATCTCCCGCTTCCTCCTTTTTCTACATCAATAAACCGAAATGAAACTCGGTAATTGCTGCTGGACACGTGTTTCGCCCTTGCCTTTCGGATCCATCTCATCTCGCCGCGATTGCAGTTCGCACGCACGCACGGAAGCATCGGGAGAAGATCTCTATCGGCTCTCCTTCCAAGAAGTTCTCCTCGACATTCATTTACGAAGCGGTTTTTAAATCGGCGGCATTGAAAAATCCATGGGCGATCGTTCGTGATTTGACCTCTGGGACCGCACGTCATTCTACGTCACAATCTCTTATCAGGTATGAAGTCGAACGTTATTTGTAGTATTATGTTCGATTTTTTTTTTCTTCCGCCTACCCGTACGTATGTTTTTTTTAAATCTCTATCCTTACTTTTGTTACATGTTAGAGATAATAAATCTCCTGTTTACCGTTTTGGGTTTTTAAAAAATGACCGTACATCCCAGTTAACACATTCAATGCCGCTGGCGCGTCCAGAACCTGTTATCCAATTACCTCCCCTTCTCTACTGTAGTTAAGAGATGACAGAGAGGGGGTCGTCTAATTAGAGAGATGGTTCGAATTCTCTTTCGCGTCCAGAAACTATTATCCAATTAAATGACCCCATCTCTACTGTAGTTAAGAGATGACAGAGAGGGGGTCAATGCATAAACACACGAACATCACACGTTTACAAAAACATCACACCTTTCTCTGTTAAATGAAACTAAAACCAACTCCCTATGTTATTTGGTTGCGGAGCTATAAGCGTTTAAAAATACCACGAAAAGCGTCATAATTTTTTCCTTTTCCGACACACCATTAGGCCATTATGGAGAGACGTAAATCTACGTCAAAAAATCTGAGCGCTCGTGGCGATTCCTGACTTGCCCAAGATCCTCATTTTCCATGCGGGGGAAGTATACGAGAAAGTAGACCCACCGGGGGTGAGGGAGCAAGAGGGACAAAATTCCCGGGCCATCCAGGGATAAGGAAATATATATTTTTCTTATTTCTAAGAGTATTTAATTTTATCTATGACACATGGGGTCCACCATGAGTTGAACTATACCTTTGAATATATTTTCTCTGAATATAAAACTAGCACATTGTAATTGTATTATTCGAAATAAAAGTAGGTGACTAGAAGTCAGATTTTCGTAACTAAACTTGATGTGACCGGGCAACCAGAAGAAAGACTTCCATCCGCTGACTAATCACCACAGTCATAACCCGCGAGAGGGGCCCACATGCCAATGTGAGGGGCCCGCGTGTTAGTACTTTGTCTCGGTGCTCGACACGGTTCTCGGCGGCCCTGCAAAAAAGTTTAGGGAAGACCGCTGGTTTGGAGCTATGCCTCTCTGTCTGAGTTATATATAATAATATTATTATATATAATATAATATTATACACGGTGATCATAAATTATTGGACCCATTTCAAAAACAAGTAATATAAAAAAAATTATTTTAAAGCCAATTCCTACTTAAGTGATTCGAGATATAATGAAAAATGTACTGCGCATGCGCAAAGATATGGCTGAAATATGGAGGTGCTTCGATGATCCCATGGGCCATCCATATACCCAAGAACCAAGTCTGTAATGTTAATAGTTTTCGAGATATAATGAAAAACGTACTGCGCATGCGTCATGCAAAATATGAAATGACAGACAAGAAGGCGAATTAATATTGCATTGTCATCTAGTTCTGAGCTATGTTTAAAGTTTCAAGTCTCCAGCTCATCGGGAAGTTAGTTTAAAATCGATTGCAACATTTGGCGACAAACTTAGAGACAAATTTGGCGACCATTTTGGCGATTTGGCGGCAAAGTTGCGAGGCTCTAATAAATAAAATTAATTAATTCAATTTAATTAATGAATTAATATGTGAAAAAACTGTATTAACATCAAGTGTCATCCACTACAAGTTTTAAAAAATGTATTTGAACTTGAGTGGATGAATAAAAAGTATTTTATTAACGATTGAAAATTTGAACAAGATATATATATATATATATATATATATATAGGGAGAGTGTGAACTAATAGTAGGAATTCAAATTAATAATCAAAACCCTATAATACAGCAACTTTGATTTTTTTTTTCCACTGAAAGATTATCTCAGAACATTATTTTTTTCAGAAAGGTAGCTTGCCATTTCGGCGCATTAATTCTTCTGCAGGGGAGATACCCAACGCAAGTTTCAAAATGGCTGCCGTGCAGCAGAAGACACGTCTCTGCTTCCACGAAAGCAAATCAATTGTAGCAGTTCAAAGAATTATTCGGTTAGAGTATCGAATTTGTCGGTCTCCAACTCCATTAAGCGTTGGTGATTGCTAGTCGCAATAAGTTGATAGGATTAATTAAGGAGTGAAAGTCTCCGTCACTGATGCACATTTCCTGTTTCCTTAAATTTGTAACACCAACTCTTGATGAAGTTCTCACTTCGAGATTGACAATTTCGATACTCTAACCGAATAAGTCTTTGAACTGTTACAATTGATTTGCCTTCGTGGAACCAAAGACGTGTCTTCTGCTGCACGGTAGCCATTTTGAAACTTGCGTTGGTAATCTCCCCCTGCAGGAGATATAAAGCGCCGCAACGGCGCGTTGCATATAAAAAAAATTTTGAGCTACTCTCTCATTTAAAAAAAAACCCGAAGTTGATGCATTATAGGGTTTTTTTAAAAATTAATTTTTGAAGTGGGTCGAATAATTTATGACCACCCTGTACAATACTATTATTGTATGATTACTAATATAATAGCCCAGATCTGTCTCTCACTGATCCGGTAACGCTATGACGTCACCAACAATAAAATTCGCGCCATAGCATGCGAGACTTTAAATATCATTATTTCATTGTTAGAGAACCTAAATTTCAGTAATTTTAAATTTTAAAAAGTAATTGGCGTTCTAATTTCAAATTTAATAGCTTTAAAAGAGTGAAATAAAATTTGCTATCGATTGATATAAAATGTATCTCGCTATGATCGATAGTTCCGGAGAAATTTTAAATTATATTTATCATATATTTCAAATTAATTTCCGTTTTTCAATAGAAAGTAGTATATCACGTCAGTGGTATATCATGCGCTTGATATAGTTTGGTCGCCACGATGCATCTGATTATTTATTGTAATCGTGATGATATAATTTGATAATATTGTTTGGCAATGTTTGACAAGCAGAGAAGTGCATTGTTTTGATTAGACATCTGAAGTACAAGAAAAATTGTTAAACAACCAAAAATACTTCACTCTGAATATTGTTTACCAAAAATTTTTTTGAATAAAGAAATATGTAAATAAAAAATATTTCCAGTCATAAAACATATGTTTACTTTATTTGTTTTCAATCAATGTTAAACATTTCTCTCGCATGTATATCTATTTCAACACGCCAAATGTGACGGGAAATCTCTTGAATGAAGAGGCAATTTGCACCCGTCATACCATGACGGGTGATTTTCTAGTATTATCAGTTACAATTGATAAAATTTAGCAAAAATAATTAATTGAAATTATGGTCGTATA
Organism: Araneus ventricosus; assembly: GCA_013235015.1. Lineage (NCBI taxonomy): Eukaryota > Metazoa > Arthropoda > Arachnida > Araneae > Araneidae > Araneus > Araneus ventricosus. The sequence continues at coordinate 15,143 of BGPR01019245.1, forward strand.
TTGTTTTCATTATTATTATTGCTTACTTTTCTGTTTCTTTCATTTATTTTCTTTTTAATTTAAATTTATATTTTTCTATTATTTCTAGTTTTGTATAATAATGAGAAACCCGTGAACACCGCGAAATAGATGGTTTTTGAAATAAATTCTTCAATAGAAAAAGACTTCTCTTAAACCTAAACTCGATTTCCTTCATTGTACTGTGAATGCGTGATATTTGCAGAGGTTATTTAAATATGCGCATTACTGCTCTCGCTGAATGAAATTCTAATATGCATTTTTTCTTGTGACGTTTATTCATCTGCATGGTGCCACTCACCTTCAAGCAAAATATTATATACACTTTCAGTTACCGTGTTTATTCACGCTTGGTAAAAATATTAGGTGCGTTTAGTTGAGCGCACGTTACCGTAACAGTAATTAAAAGTAAAACACATAATGCGAGAATAAATTTGGCATCATTGAATAAACAGGCTTTTTTAAATTAAAAGCTGACTTAAAAATCGTTTTCCACGGATAATAATTTCCAAAGTTATTAGCGGAAAACATTGAAATTCAAAAAAATGACTTAGGCTGTCTTTTTCAAACAGACGCTGATGTTAAAGGCGTAGGACTACTTGACTCGCGTGAATCTTTTGTTCTTCGAAGCTTCTCGGTTTCTCTTTGTTACTCTAGATTCTTTTTTGTTTCTCGAAGTTTCTCGGATTTCTTTTGTTACTCGCTATACTCTTTTATTTCTCGAAGTTACTCGCAATACTCTTGTTCCTCGAAGTAACTCGTCATTCTCTTTTGTTTGTCGAAGTTACTCTCAATTCTCTTTTGTTTCTCTGAAATGTTAATGTATAGAAAATTGGCGAAATAAAATGAAACTAAGGTTACAATAAAAATTGTTTTATTTCTTAAATAAAATATATTACAATGACAATTCTTTTGTTTTGAATTCTTCAATCGTGCGTGGATATGCTACAATTCTGTGTAGGATAGGCCGATGATATGAGAAGTAACAAACCTAATTTAATAATTTTTTGTAACTTCTGTTGTTACCCTTTATCTCTAAAATAAGGCATTAGTTATGTTTC
>BGPR01019245.1:16321-29613 GCA_013235015.1 Araneus ventricosus
AATTTTTTTTTTTGTAACTTCTGTTGTTACCCTTTATCTCTAAAATGAGACATTAGTTATGTTTTTAACACATGTAGTTACCGAGATATAGAGGATCGAGTCACCAATTCATGTGTATTTTTGCCCAACTTTGCTGCAATTCCTATTTTCAATTTTTTTTGTAACTTCTGTTGTTACCCTTTATCTCTAAAATAAGACATAAGAAGTAGGCATATACTTCCAATTGGAAAAATACCCTAAACGACGTAAAAAAATATATTTTATAATTATATAATAAAATTATATTTTATATTATATTTTTATTATTATTTTATATTGTTTGAGTCAATAAATACACTTCTGAAAAGATTTTGAAGAATAAATTTTTATATATTCCCCTGTCCTATTAATCATATTTAAGTAATATAGTTTCGACACACTAACATTTTAAACAAAACAAGTTCACTCTTCTACTACTAAAACTGAGCGGTAAGGTGCAAAGAGCTCTACGCTGTATTCCACAACCTACATGTCCTTGCCGTTTGTTCAAGCAGATATTATTATTGTACGATTTATCTCTACTAATAATAAAGGAAAATGTGTGCATCTGTGTCTGTGTGTTGGCGCTGTACAGGACAGACCGCTAGACCTAGAGCAACGGAATTTGGCACAAACATTCTTTGGAGGGTGGGAATGTGCACCTCGGAGCCGGGTGTTTTTTAAAAAAATTTTAATTAGATTTTTAAGTAATTAAAAATGAAGTCAAATTATGGCATTCTTCCTTAATAACCTCCGAAAATATTACAGCACAAAAATTATTTTTACACCATCTGAAAATTTAAAAAATTATCGCCTCAATGATATCAGTTAAGTTGTCGTACGATTTTTTCTCCAATTTTAATAATTTTTTAAAAATATGGCATAATTTACTTTTCATTGTTAAACCTTTTTCATTGTTTAAACAAATATTTAGCATCATGTTTATCTTCCATTGTTGAAAGCTAAGAAAATATCTAACTGGATTTTACTTTCTTCTTTTATTTGGTCAGTTTTTCTGTGAAATCTGTAAAGGAAGTCCTCAAGATATTAAGTATATAATGAAATTATCCAGTAAACTGAAAGATTATCTTTGCTATGTTTTAATTCTTTTTATCAGCGTATTTTAAGCTAATTAGCATGCTGTTGAACGTAAAATATGCCGCGACAATTTAACATTGAAAGCAAATGCTTATTTTACGTTAATGTAGACAAGGAACAGAACAAGTGCAAGGCTACGAAAAGAATGCGGGTAAAATGTCAATAGCAATTTAAAGTTTAACATTAATTTGTTAAGGGAACCATGAGTATAAAATTATGCATAAGAGATTCAATTAAAATTTTATTCTTGGCGATCAAGTTGGTCACCGAAGGCGGCTAGTATTTGTATATAATAGTATTTCATTATAGTTATTTTTACTACAAAGATGCCTTCGGATTTATATAACTCAAGAAAAGAATTTAGTTGATACGGAAGCTAAATAACCATCTGACGTTGACCGTTGTTGAAAGCAAAATAATTTTTTTCTTACTTGGAGAAGAAGATTTAAAATTCGAAATGGAAACGACTGAATCAAAATAATTAAGTATTGGAAATAGTCACAATTCCTTCAAAATGAATATATTTCTTAGAGATTTTGTATTTTATTTCAATTGATATTTTTTGAAAACAATGAAAAGTGTCATTGCCTTTTTCATCGAAACGCAAAAGTCAACATGCGAAGCACACTCCTGAAAAAGTAGCAACTTTGGTGAAAAATCTGGAGTTGTCAGGTGGTTTCTCTTATGTGATTGATTACCTAAATCAGCCGGCGATCTTTCTTCCATTCTAGGCAAACAAGCAATTTCTTTTTTACTCTAGATAAAAAAAACAATAAAAGAAATTAGAATGATATATATATATATATATATCTTAGAATATTGTTTGATTTGCATGTTTCTTTTGTGTATTTATCTTAGAATTTATTCCAAATAACTTAAATCTACATTTTTTCTTGTCAAATGTCTCAGATGAGAATTTCTCAGAAATGTCGGAAGAAATATACGCATTTCCATTGGTAGCTGTTAAAATAATTTGCAAAAAATTAATAAAAAGTTCATCAAACCGAAATTCTGATTCGTAGCGACTGTTTTCTTTCAAATTGTCTGAATATTTCCTGTAATATAATTTTACTTATTATGCTCATTCAAATATAAAATGATTCCTTTCATTTACAGAGTTTTTGACTTAAAATTACAGCAAACAAAGAAAAAAAACCTATTGAACATTTTTTTCTTTAATAATTTCAATAATTCTTTACAAATTAATTTTAAAAGCAATTTGCAACAAAGCTTTTAGGTAGATTCCTTATAGGAACTCTACCTATTGCAATGATGATCATGACACGACTTCAGGAAAATTTCTGCACAAATCTTCGCCGATCATGACCCCTGGAACCCAAAACTACCCTTCGTTCAAAAGTTTATATATATATATATATATAATTAAATACTTCAAGTAATCAAAACATGTGTTATATTTTCAATATATACATATATTAATCTAAAAATTAAAATTAAAATAAAGTTACCTTATCAATATAATCGCACAAATGAAACACAAAAGATAGTTTGATTACATACTATTACTATATATAACGCTTTTTCCCATGTTATCTTGTGAACACGATAACTGGAGTAATTTTGATTTAGATTTAACCAGCGTGGAATATCTTGTAAGGATAGTGAAAATCTCTGTCGAGTTCGTAGATGGGCTAGCCAGCTCAAAAGGGGTGGAAATGGAGGGGGGTGGAAATTTTCATTTTCCTATAATTCCTTTACAATTAAAAATAGAAAGAAAATTCAAATTAGGCGAATTATTGTCTTATCATAACGAACAATTTTTGGATTTTAAACTTTTCCGATAGCTACAATTGCTTAGAATTTATGAGCTGAAAAGTGGTTTTCCTAACATAAAGTGCGATTTTTTTGTTGTAATGAAACTCAAATCACTTGTAATGTTTTATGCCAATGTGCTTTTGCCAATGTTAAAGTTATGATAAAAAAATTTTCTGTTAATATTAACTTCAAAAAAGAATTTCATTTTTAGATTTTAATAAAATGTAAACTGGCGTTTTTTCGATAAATTGAGTCATCTATTCATTGTTACGCACGGAATACAACGGCTGATGCAATCAAGCCATATACAGACAATATAGATGAATCAAGCATAAAATATCATCATGCTACAATGTTGCGGACCAGAGGTTCAAAATTTAAGGAGGTTTTTTATTTATTTATTTACTAGCCGCCTTCGGCTACCAACTTGTTCACTGGTAAAACGATTTCAATTGAATCTTGCATCATTTTGTATTCATGGTTCTCTTAACAACGTAATTTTAAACTTCAGATATTTCACCCATGGTAGATATTTAACCCATGTTCTATAAGTGACCATGGACCTCTTCTGTTCATTGTCTACATAAATGTTCCTAATGGAGTCAAATAACTGACCATGTCATATAACCTCTTAATGCCATGTTATCGGCACTGTCTTCACTTTCTCATTCCTCTTGTAAAATACGCCTTTGATTTCAACATTTAAATGACGCGGCACATTTTATGGCCAGCGGCATGTTAGCTGGATTAAAACATGCTGAGAAAAGAATGAAAACACAGTATCCATAACCATTCCGATTACTGGTTATATTTCTTAATGTAGGCAAAGCAGTATCTCGGGTAGCTTGGTCTAGAACAGGGGTGGTGAACCTTTATGTATCAACGTGCCATTTTTTATAAAAAATGTTTAATGAGGTCATAGACGTGCCGTCAAATAATTTTGGGGTCTATTCTGGTACCCCCGGGGGGGGGGGGGGGGGGGGGCGGTTTCGCAGGTGGGGGAGGGGAGAAGGAACAGCCCCCAACCCAACCGGGAGTACCAGAATAGACCCGTTTGACTTCGTTATTATTGGGAAATTATAATACTAAATACTATCAACTCAAAACTCTTTATTTACTACAAAAAAAATGCATTTTGCAATATCTCAGTTATACGCGTAATTCAAATTAAAGTAACATTAGTGTGACTTCTGTTGTTGCAGATTAGATGACAAATAACTTATATTAGGGTTGTAAGATGTTACTTTTAGCAGAATGCATGCTGAACTGGAGTCGTCTGTCAAACGGTTTCTAAGCGAGTCTTTAATGTTATTCATTCTGAAAACCGTAGCGTAGGATCAACTCGCGTTCGTTCGTAATATGTTTCATAGTGAACTTTGTGATCGGTGGCGTGCCCAAAATATTGTGTCGCGTGCCATCAATGGCACGCGTGCCATTGGTTCGCCATCCCTGGTCTAGAAATTTCACAAAAATTTTGATGAAATAAAATATCAAAGCAAAATGTATTAGGTTATTATCTCAGAGTACAACAATGAAAGAGAAATATGCAAATCAATATTTGTTTCAACAATGAAAACGGTTTGAGTTGCGTTTCAACAATGAAAAGTATTGTTGTGGATTATGCCAAAAAATATATTTTTAAATTTATTAAATTTCGGGGAAACATTGTACAGCAACTTAATTTATATCATTCGAAAGGTAATTTTTTGCACTTTCAAATGGTGTAAAAATGATTTTTGTGCTGTAATATTTTCGAAAGTTATTAAGGAAAAACACTAAAATTTTGCTTAATTTTTAATTAATTAAAATTCTAATTAAAATTTCAAAAAAAAACCGGCTCCGAGGTGCACATTCTCACCCTACAAATTATGTTTATGCCAAATTTCGTTGCTCTAGAGCACCAACACACACTCAGACACAGATTTCACGGAAAAATTGATCAAATAAAAGAAGAAAGTAAAATCCAATTAGATATTTTCTTTGTTTTCAAAAATGGAAGAGAAACACGCAATTAAATATTTGTTTTAACAATGAAAACGGTTTAAAATGTGTTGCAGCAATGAAAGGTATTGCTGCAAATTATGGCAAAAAATATTTTTTTAAAAATTATTAAAATTAGAGAAAAAGTCGTAAAACAGCTTAATTGTAATCATTGAAAAAATAATTTTTTAAAATTTTCAGATAGTGTAAAAATTATTTTTGTTCTGTGATATTTTCGGAAGTTAGAAAGCCACCAAAATTTATCTTAATTTTTAATTAATTAAAATTTTAAAAAAGGGCTCCGAGGTGTACATTCCCACCCTTCAATTTATGTTTGTGCCAAATTTCGTTGCTCTAGGTCTAGCGGTCTGTCCTGTAGAGAACCAACACACATCCTCCTTCATTATTGGCAGAAAGTTTCTGTTATGTATACTCGACTTAATACAAGAGCATGCATTCCCTGCAAAATTAATTCTCGAAAAAATATGCTTTGTCCATCTTCCATTTTTTGCAAACTGACAAACACTTTTAGGAAGGTCTTTTGCAAACACTCATGATAGCCGAAAAATCCCATTTTTTCTCTTATACTCATGCTAGCCAAAAAATCCCTTTTTTTCTCTTATACTCATGCTATCCAAAAAATCCCATTTTTTCTCTTATACTCATGTTAGCCAAAAAATACAAAAGCATTTCAGAAGTTTGTCTATCTGTAGCGAGCAGGAACAACCATCAACTCCTGGAACTTTCTGCAATTTTTAGCAGAGTATTTGAAATTCAGCAAGGTAAAAATGGTACTAAATCATAGAATAAATATTTTTTAAAAATTTTCATCTGCCTTTAGTCTTCTTTTAATGAAATAAATATATGTTCGATAAAGTATTGTAACATAATGCAATACAGCTCTATAAAAAAGTATTGTTAAGGACGTCTATCTTCATTACATACTAGCCGCCTTCGGCGACCAGTTTGATCGCCAGAAATAAGATTTCAACTGAATCTCTTATGCAAAATTTTATATTCATCGTTCAAGTAGTTTTAAATTTCAAATTGCTATTGACATTTAACCGGCGTTCTTTTCGTAGCCTTGCACAGTTCCTTATCTACATTAACGTAAAATGCGCATTTGATTTCAACATTAAATTGTCGCGGCACATTTTGCGTCCAGCAGCATGCTAATTGGCTTAAAACATGCCGATAAAAGGAATTAAAACATAACAACGATAATCTTTCGGTTTACTGGATTATTTCATTATATACTTACTATCTTGAGGACTTCCTTTACAGATTTCACAGAGAAATTAATTAAATAAAAGAAGAAGGTAAAATCCAATCAAATATTTTCTAAGCTTTCAACAATGGAAGAGAAACACGCAATAAAATATTTGTTTTAACAATGAAAACGGTTTGAAATGCGTTGCAACAATGAAAAGTATTGTTGTAAATTATGGGAAAATATATTTTTAAAAATTTATTAAAATTAGAGAAAAAAATAGTACGACAACTTTATTGATATCATTGGAAAGATAATCTTAAAGTTTTTAGATGGTATAAAAATAATTTTTGCGCTGTGATGTTTTCAGAAGTTATTAAGGAAAAACACCAAAATTTAGCTTAATTTTTAATTAATTAAAATTTCAAATAAAGGCTCCGAGGTGCAGATTCCCACCCTTCAAAGTAAGTTTGCGCCAAATCTCGTAGCTCTAGGTCTAGCTGTATGTTCAGTAGAGAGGACCAACATACAGACACACGGACACACACACATTCTCTTTTATTATTAGTACAGATAGAGATTAATCAGACAAACTTTCTTTATAATTACGCAAAATAGACACTTTTCAGCATTCGATATATATCTTCTTTTTTTTATCTTTAAATAAGGATTTGCAAGGCAGTATTAGAATATCGAGTTTTCTTTCACCTGCTGAATCAAATTTGAAATATATTCCCTCCTACTATAAAGGTATTTTTTTAAACATGCCATAATGAATTTTATCGATTGCTACTGTTGAAAAAAAAACCGTCTCTCATTAGAAAAAGAAATGTCTTCTTTTTCATTCTCCCAACTGCACTTCATTTAATGAGAATTTTCATTTCTGCTCATTACAGAACACACCAAATTGAGCTGTAGTTCTTTAATAAGGAAAAAATCATTTTAATTCGTTGAGAGACTCCAATCTCCAAAATCTGCCCTTTTTTTCCTTTTTAATATACATTTTGTTCTTCAGAAACGTGTTTTCGCGGTTAGCTGTCATTGAAAATGATTATTGCTCAAGCTTCCGATGAAAGGATTCATCGTGCGTGATAAAAATGTTACTTTTGTTCGTCACATGTATGACATTTATGGGCAGCTAGTCGACATAATGGTTTGGTTCTGATGAAACTTGCGTTATTTTCTTTTGGTCCTTTTTTTTAATAACTGCCAGTCAGGCATGTCATTAGCAATATTTTTTATTAAAATCCTCATAATTTCTTGAATTTTGGAGGTGAAATATTTTAACAATAGCTTAGCTTAATATAAAAATATCGTATTATTTTTTTTTCGACTTTCTTGTGACTTTTTTCAATATACAAGATGAAAAATTGTTTTTAAACCAGCGGCAGTGGTCTCCCCTAAACTTTCTCGTATACTTCTCGAAAAAGGTGCTGTTTCCCCTCCCCCCGCGTGGATAAAAAAATTCGAACCTGTTGTAACCCAGGATCCAATGACTATCAGAAAATATTTAGGTAAAAAATAAAATTTAAAGAGATGCGTACCCATTTTTACTCTTTCTTGACTCAAGGACAATCTTTCCGCATGCACAGATTGCTACCAAGCACGCATGCGCATGGAGAATCGGATGAAAACAAAAGTGCCAAGCAGGAGTCAATAAATACCGTGCACAGAAGATTGCGTTATGTACGCATGCGCGTGGAGACCGCGGATTCGTTGGAGATGCGATTATACAGACCGACAGGCAGTCAATCCTTTGACGGATTTGGCTCAAAATTTTATACGGACCTACATTCATGACGATAAAACTGTGTGCCAAATTTTAGCCATCTAGCTGTTCAAGTTTTTGAGTTATAGTGTTCTCATGACTTCGGACATACAGACAGACAGCCTTCCCGTTGACGGATTTTGTTCAATATTTGACAGAAACCTACAAATTATGTTTAAAGACCACATACCAAATTTCATACCCGCAGCTCTAATAGTTTTCGAGTTATCGTGTTCACAGACAGACACACACACGCACAGACACACAGACATAATTCCAAAATTGTGTTTTTCGGACTCAGCGAGGTCTAAAACGTGGAGATCCGTCAAAATCTCGACTTCGAATTTTTTGACGATTACAATACCATCTCTTTGCATACTTCGTATACGAGAAAGTAAAAAAGATTTCATTGTTAGTTATTACTATTTCTAAAGTATTTAACCTGCTTCGCTGTTAAGGAGACATTATTAGACCGCCCGGAGTTTTGAAAGAATAATGGGTTAAAAATTACACATTTTGAAACATAGATATTTTCACATAATAATACGAGGGAAATAATTAACCGCTTCATTGTTCCAAACTAATTAATATACAGGTTTGTTGTAATTAAAGTTAGCAGATTCAGATGGCCCTAGAGATTTTATGCCTCCAAACGAAACAAAATTTCAAACAGTGAAACCCCCCAAAAAATTAAAATTTCGTCAAGCTATTTGAATATTTCTATGATATGTGATCTATGCCTAGAGCCTATGATCCTATGAATTAGAAAATTTAATTTTAACAACAATGAGAGGAATTGTCCTTGATTTATTTAACAAAATATCTGCAAACATAGCTTCAGATATTGGCGAAACGCCTTCTGAATAGACGAACTTTAGTTATAGCAACACTGTATTCTAATCAGTCTGTTCAACGAAGTGGAGTTTGTTCAATTTTGCATGGCTAATTTCACGCACATAAGCAGAATTTGCAACGGTTGAACCAAAGAAGGCAGTTTGTTCCCGGTTCCATGATTCTGTCCAGTTGTTGCAATGCAGGGCAATCCTTATACTTAATTCTTTGCGCAATTCTTTGCGCAATTCTTTGCGCAAGTATATAAACAGTCGGACCTCTATTTAACGAAGTCGCTGAATCCCGAAGAAAAGTTCGTTATATGGAAAATTCGTTAAATAGAGATTCACCTTTTAAAATACTTTAAACTACACAAAACAGATTTTAGATTCATAAACACTAAATATTATTAAGAAAAGTAATTAATCACACCTTTATTTTGTAAATTGATATCTATTTGTATTATATATTTTACCCATCAAAAAGAAATCTGCAAGGAAAACAAGAATAAAACAAAACATTGTCCGGGAATACACTGTATATTTCTTTGTATATTTCATATACGAGAAAGTAAAAATGTCAAGAAATAATTAAATATTTTTAGAGACGAAACAGAATTTGTCTTCTTATACACAAATGTCCAAAGCATTATGAAATATATCGCACTAGCATATGTTCGAATGTTTTCTTGATGGATATCTTTCTCGCTGAAGAGATATTGTATTGCAATTTCGCAGACACATAAAATGAATCCAAATTAAGGAATCGATTAGTGGAGAAAATTTATTTGTCATAAATTGCTGGAACCAATCACAAGAGGTCTCTAATTGTGTGACATAACGGATGGCAGAGGCTATTATGCGCGTGACATTTTACCGTTCTCTAAATCGCCGGTATGATGTCATTTTAGCATAGCTACGCAATGGTCACTCCCGAAAAACTCATAAAAATACTTCTCAAGCAACCACTACCAATTTTTGACCTTCGTACAGGTGGTTCAAGTACTGTAGAACCCCGGTAATCCGAACTAATTGGGGCTGACCTCTGTTCGGATTCCGGGAATTCGGATTATCCGGGAAATCCGGTAAAGTACTCTTGATATATCAAATTCAGTAGAGTATTGACTCTGGGTGCTCTGTGAAAGCGTACGGAAAGAGAACTCGGCGATTCGCGCGGTACTGCGGCAAACAGGTTCAGGGCAAAAAGAAGATATCTGAGTTTAGTTCTACTCATTAAGGAGCTGTATTCATTCTTAAAGAACACTTCAAATACTTCTTTCAAGTTGGGAATAATCATTAGCTTTGTTTCTAATTCGTAATTGTTATTTTTCCTTCATTTTTACTTTCTCGTCTACGAAGTATACAAAGAGAAAGTATGGTAATCGTCAAAAAATTCGAACTCGAGATTTTGACGAATCTCCACGTTTTAGACCTCCATGAGTCCGAAAAACACAATTTTGGATTTATGTCTGTGTGTCTGTCTGTGTGTGTGTCTGTCTGTGAACACGATAACTCGAAAACTATTAGAGCTACGGGGATGAAATTTGGTATGTGGTATTTAAACACAATTTGTAGGTTTCTATCAAATTATAGACAAAATCCGTCCACGGGAAGTCTGTCTGTCTATCTGCCCGCGGTCATGTGAACACTATAACTCAAAAACTTGAATATCTAGATGGATAAAATTTGGTACACAGTTTTATCGTCCTGAATGTAGGCCCGTATTAAATTTTGGGCCAAATCCGTCAAAAAGTGGCGTTCAAATTGCATATTCAATTTCTTTTAATCCTATTCTCATGCGCAAAGAACTGGTAGCAATCTGTTATTGTTGTAAATTTTATTTACTACAATAAATAATGTTCTCAAACATGAATTGTAACAAATTTTTTATAGTTGTAAATAAAATTCCAACCGATCTCATTATTTCAGCAAATCTTTTATTTACGAGCTTTTGCAATTGTTACGATTGTGGTAGTATAAATTGTTTTCTTGGGAATTCAATTCCAAAGCAGAATTTTCGCTTTAGTATTCATTTCATTGCCTATTTTATCTCACCTGCTTCAAAGTAATATTTTTTTGAAACGTGGCAACAGATATTTGACTTCAGGTTTGTTGGTTTGTTTCAGTTTCTCGTATACGAAGTATACAAAGAGAAAGTATTGTAATCGTCAAAAAAAAATTCGAACTCGAGATTTTGACGAATCTCCACTTAGAAAGTATACGAGAAAGTTTAGGGGAGACCACTCCCGCTGGTTATTTGCGTGCTGGAAGTAATTAATCTCTGTGCATGCATTAGCGGAGCTTGCTAGAAAATAAATATTGCTAAGTTTTAATACATACGCATCTCTTTGAACTTGATTCTTCACCTAAATATTTTACAATCGCTATAAAATACAATGAAATCCTTCTGATAGTCATTGCATTCTAGGTTACAGTAGGTTCGAATTGTTTATCCACGCAGGGGGAGGGGAAATCACAAATTTTTGAGAAGTGTACGAGAAAGTTTAGGGGAGGCCACTCCCGCTGGTTTAGTAAAAAGGTTTCAGAAAACTAAAAAGGTTGTGCGGATTATCCGGAATTTCGGATTACCGGGGTTCTACTGTATCCGATATAGTTCAGTTAAATGCTTTGCTGTTGATGCATTACGCCTTGAACATTTTAATTTGACCTTTTGTGGTCTTTCTCTTTTAAATGGACAGAAACCACATATTTATATTTTTATTTATTTAAAAGGGGCGGATTTCTTATGCTATTTGATAGGACATTTAATATTTTAATCCTGTCTTTTAGGTTTTGTCTCTGAATGTGATTCTTGGCTTATTTTCTAACTTTCATGTTTTCCACATGTACATGATTAGCACGATATTAATATAGAACGGAGTAGTATTAAGATGTTGCTTTTATGGTTCTCACCTGGTTTTGGCGCATTTTATCCAGAAATTAGATCTTACGCCAAGGTAATATCGTCCGTAAGCTGCTAAAAGTCGCCAAGTGAAAAGAGAAAGAAAAAATGAGTTAATGTGTTCTTGTTGTTTTAAAATGTTATCTCTGTAACAGAAAAATGTGTGCATATCAGTACATATACAGCATATATTGTATATTGTCGATATATTGACATGCGTGATTTTTCTGTTACAGAAGCGAAAAATTTATGTTTATCTCTACAAAAGAAATTTTGAATTTTCCTGTTACAAAAATGAGCGCTTTAACTCATTTTTCTTTTAACTTGGTCTCTTGTAGCAGTATATCTGCCACCATTAAAGTGTATAATTCTGAATAACTGATCAAGTCAGTTAAAGTGTAAAATAGATTAATTATTTCATACTTTACCTAGTTATTCTATAAAATAACTAGGTATTCTATAGAATAACTAATGATAGACCGTTAAAGTGTGAAATAAACAATCTGACATTAAAACAAGTCCTTTTTCTTATAAATTACACACTGATTGCAAAGTATCCATAACCGGTACAAAATTAAAATCACTATAATACTGTCACAAAACAGTAATGTCCCTTTCTTGCCATATTAGTCTTATAGTTGGGAAGAGAGATTTACAGGAATACGTATTGGAAGGAAGTCAATGACACTCGACCTTGGCGACCATTTAGTCAACTTGGTGACAAAATGAAGGTTTCAGAATATACAGTAATTGCCTCTGTATCTCTATTAGGAACGAAGTTGTGGAAAAATCCCACTATAAACTCAGATTCCTTACCTTCAATGAGCTAGCGAAGCTACTAGGTTCTGGCTCCCGCTGCTAGCGAAGCCGTAGGATGTTTTTTAAAGTTCAAAAATTTCCCCTGTGCCCATTTCATATCCCGCAGGCAACGCGAGCACTATTTTTCCTGCTTCATTTGAGTAATTAAAAAACACAAATTCCTCACATTCAATTATATGATATAGCGAAGCTACTATGTGTCCGGCTCCTGCTAGTAGAATGCCGTAGGATGTTTCTTTAAAAAAAAATTCGGTGCCCACTTCAGATGCTGAAAATACAAATAATCAATTTGACTAAGAAACGAGATGAATCATGTCGGCTATTTTACACTTTTAACGATGTGTGGACCGTTATTCTATAGAATAACTAGTTAAAGTGTAAGAGAAAAGTTCATTTATAACTAGGTATTCTATAGAAAAACTAGGTATTCTATAGAATAACGGATTTCATACTTTAAAGGTAGCATATCGACTACAACTACGTGTTTACTTACTACGAGTGTCATCTATAAGCATTTCAATGAGTTTCCTTCAGAGGACATCAAAACAGCATTTAATCCTTTTTTTCTTCAAAGGATAGTTATCCCGGAAGAAATTTGTCTCTTCAGTGAAAGTAGCAACATATCGCTTACTAACAGATCAAGACATTTTAATTTGCCAATACAATAGAAGGGTTTCACTTCAAAGGAAAGATATACTATGTAAGATAAGGAGTCTTATCCATCTGTACTCAAATTACGATCTTTTTCCTTCGCCTTTTTACTTCAAATAAATGATGTCCAACGCTATTAGAGAATATGAATAAGGATTTACATCTTCTTCAGACAGTTAAACCAGTGTTTCTCAACCTTTCAGTATTTGCGATTCAGTTTCCAATCATAATTTTCATCGC
>BGPR01019246.1:0-29613 GCA_013235015.1 Araneus ventricosus
TTACAATTTACAAAATTTCCCAGTTTTTAAAGAGCCACTAAAAATTTTCGTTTCAATATTACAGTATTTGCTTATATATATTTGCTTTTTGATATAAAATAAACGGCTTTAAATACGGAATAATATTTATTCATATAAAAACACAAATATAGATAGTTACATCAATGGGAGCATTGGCTTTGCATGCCTTTTGAAAGTTTATTAAATCTGGCTTATAACTCGTTGTTTTAAGTTTCAAGCACTATTCTAGATTTTTTATTTGTTAGTTGATTTCGAACTTTACTTTTTATTATATTCATGCAAGATAACGCTTGCACGCACGAATATGTCGACCCGAAGATCGTCAGCACTCCATATGCCAACTTCTTCACCTCACTGTAGCATTTCGGAAGACTATACCATGCGCCGAATATGAGGGCCTCAACTAGCGGAATTTCTTTTAGAGCTGTCCACTTCTGCTGCGCGATGTGCATGCATTTCTGGACCTCCAACTCTTCCACCTTGTTCTTGAGTTCTGTGAACTTGCCACTCCACAAGTCTTTGGTTTTCAAATCCAGCATCAATTCTAAATGGCTCAATGTTGATCTCATTTTTTTTGTGTTGAGAGGATGTACTATGAACGCGCGACCACTTTTGTTTGTTTTGAATTGCTCGAATCTCTCAGCGAATCCATCCTTCATGTTTTTAAAGCTATGCTGAAGTAATTCGTGTCAATAGTTGAATTGGTCTCATCGCGATATTGCTTCAAATTTTTAAAATGAGGTAATTTACCGCTCTCCATGTCTTCAACAAAAAAAAGATTTTTTTTCGAAAAAACTACTTCAAGCCAGGCGTAGGCTGGGCTACCCTTACCTTGCAGTTTTAGATTTAGTTCATTTAGTTTCATTGTGGTATCTACCATGAAGTTGAATTTTTGCAGCCATTTGTCTTCTTCCAATTGGGGATGGTCATTGCTTTTTTCATTGAGGAACGTTTTTATTTCAAAGCAAAACGTTGCAATACGTTACCTCTTTAAAGCCATCGCACTTTATTGTGCAGAAGTAAGTCAGAAAACTGGCTATCTATTTCTTCAAGGAAATCTTTAAACTGGCGATGGTAGAGTGCTTTTGCCAAGATGCTTTAATAATCTTAATTACCACGTTCATGACCTCGGCCGGAAATGTTTGGGCACAAAGCGCTTCTTGATGAATTATGCAGTGAAACGTTAGAATTTCGGGGTTTATTTTTTTCTGAAGAATTGATGTTACCCCCTCTATATATTCCTGTCATAATTCTGGCTCCATCAGTTGTTATAGAAACGATTTTATTTATATCGATTCCATTTACTTCCAGGCATTTTTGCACAGCATTTGCTGTATCTTCTCCACGAGTTTGCCCTAAGAGCGGTAGCAATCCTAGCAGTTCTTCTTTTGGACCTTGGGATGACATATACCTGACGAAAAGGGTAACTTGTGCCGTGTCTTTTATGTCGAAAGACTCATCTGTAGCAAGTGATAAGGCAGAAGCCAGTTGAATGTCTTTCACTTGCATATGTGTTACATTTGAAGACATTTTAGCAGTTCTATCTTGTACTGTTTTAGCATATAATGGAAAATCTTTGATTTTTTACATGATTTCTGCTTTGTTTTTAAAATCACGAAACAGTTCTTCAGATGCACGTATAAAAAGTCTTTGGTGTACTCACCATCTGTGAATGGTTTTCCTCTTCTTGCAATTTCTAATGATACTGCAAAGCTTTCCAGATTTACATTATTGGAAGATTGCGCCCAGTTACTTAGCATGAAACTTGACTGTTGTTGTTTTTTGGAGCTATTCAATAGCTTTCTTTCTTGCGTCACCGGTTGGATATTTACCAGCAAACTGCGTATGTTTTGTAGTGAAGTGTCTCTCCAAATTTGATTTCTTATTGTGTGCGAGTTTTTCGTGGCAAATAAGACAAGTCGGAAGGCCATCTGTGTTGCATATGAATGCAAACGTCTCCGTCCAATCCTGATTGAATTCTCGGTTTTCTTCTTCAGTTCTTCTCTTTTTTCACCAGATGCCATGCTGGCGGCGGAGCTGAAAAAATGATTTTTTAAAAATTTTACTTAACTATCTAAAACGGCAAACAATTTATTTACCGTTATTACTTCGTTAACACGATCCTCAAATATGTAATCCAATTCTGTTACTGATTTTTTTATATTATACGCGTACATACCTTTGAGAAAATAATTCGCTTCTAAATCGTATTCTTCTTGAAGCAATAAGCGAATAGACACGCAAAAACCGCAAGCGATTAAATTAACACGCATGCAACGTAACGTCGACCGAGCTATCCGAGAATGACTGACTGACAACACGTCTAGAGTCTAGACGTGTTGTCTAGAATCTAGATGGTGGCTGTTTGGGTCAGACAGAAATGGAATGCAATTGGCTGAAAGATAAACATGGTCACGGAGTCTCATCTCTAGGAACAAAACAATAGTTCAAATTTATCTCATTACGGTCATGTTAAGAGTAACGATTTGTAATTAACGATTATGAAAATAGAAGCTATTGAGAAATTAGATACTTAAAAATATATTTTCTTATTTTTTAAGGGTTTTGATAGTAAATTATTAATTTTTTCGTATGGAACTAGAGAGCCGCAACTTTACATCAAAAGAGCCGCAGGTTGCCGACCCCTGAGCTAGGCCTTTGAATTGCAGCATGTCTTTCAATCTCAAATCAGTAATCTTGCAATCATTCACATATACTTAGCTGAAATATATAAACAAAATCGGTTACAAAATTTTATTGTAAACACAATAAAATTTTAAGCTTCATTAATTTCGTTGGATGTTAAGGTGTGATAAACCGCAATCGCGAATAATTATAGTCTGGTCATCTTTTACTACCGGGTGAACTTGATCGTTTGGTGATTAGCTACTACTATCCCCGTTAAGCGGCGCTGCGATCGTATACCACATTCAGAAGATAAATCTCTCAAACTTTACCCTACATATCACATACTTCTATTGTTTTTCTGAAAACAAATTTTAATTAAAGTATAAAATTTTTCTGGAAGTAAAGTGTAGCTACTCATAAAGAATTATTAGGCTGTTGCTGAGAATGCGGCGCCCCTCGGGGTCCAAATTTTTCATATGCTGCTCATTTTATTTTTCTGCAAATATTTTCATTAAATTTCCCAACAAACATAAATCTATTTGAATCCTTTATTTCTGAATTCAACTTATCAAATCTAAACTTTTTTTCTATACAAAAGTATGGCTTGAATGAAAGCAGGAAGAGTTTTAGAAAGACCATTTAGTTTAAATTTAAACACTATAAACCATAAAATGCGACAAAAAAGAATCCGAAAACTTGCTCTTTCTCGTATTCTATAAAAGTTACATTCAAGGAAAATATATCTTTCGATTTCTAAGTATATCGTTTTTAAGAAATTTTTAGCGGTATTTGTATGGATTTACTAATTTGACTGTACCAGCCCGAATAATTGAAATGCGAGCTTTAAACACAGACAGAATACGGAGTTAATATTGATTTCGTGTCCCACATTTTAAAAATTTTAAATAGAAATGTCCTGTTTTAAAATAGTGGTTGGATACTAATAAACATGATCTATGCACATCTAAATATTTGTTATATCTGCGTATTTTAATGTATAAATTATTTTTTTGAAAATGATTACTGATGAGAATGATTCTAAGACAAATTTGTTCAAGCACTACTTCCTTTCGTAAGAAAATTGTCAATCTGTATCAGCTTCAACCGACGTTAACCGTCAAAAGAGTATGTGAACACTTCTTATTTCTCCTAATCTATAGAAGTTCAAATTGAAGGAAAATATGCTGTTCAGTTTGGAAGTACGTCCTCTTTAAAAAATATGAGAACTGCATTTGCTTAAGGGGCCATCTATATATTTATATCTGCATCAACTTCAAATTTTCCAATAGCAACTCCCAACACTTCTGTATATTATAAAATCTCTAGATATAAAATTTGATGTAAATCTGTTCAAAATAACCGGAGATATACAAGAAAAACGATTAAGGGCTGTTTCAATATATGCAAAAAAAAAGAATTTAGTTGACTCTGTTAAAACTTTTTTGTATTGAAGTTTTAATTTAAGCCGTTAATACGATTAATTTTTAGTAATTATATATGTTTATTTTAAAGCTTACCATTACGAGCAATGAAACATTAATAAATAAGAATTCTAAATGCATGATTTTATTTGCATGCTTATTTATAGAAAAATAACAGCTGAAAATGGAAAAGGGAATTTATACATATATTAATATTTATACACGATAATCTATATACATAATATTTAAACAATGAAAACTTTTATATTTATAAATATAATTTTTATTTAATATTTACAATATAACAAGCCACAGTTATTAATTTTATAGCCAATATATCCGCCAATGACCTGTTCCACCGGATGTGGCATAGAATCTATGACATCTTTCTTCTGACATCTCTTTTCATCAAGTCTCGACTTTAATTTCCCTTCTTAACCATAAGAGAACCATAGCTATAGTAGTTTCAAGTTAGCTACGTATTTATCATCACGAAAAATCAGATTGATAAAGACAGATTATTTGGCCTTTCGTTATATTGTGTCATTCTCGTAGCATATTTTTAAAAAAAACAAAAAAAAAAATGCTCAATAATTTCAGGATTAATTTTTTAATGAAACAGAAGCGCCAATTTTTTTATAACGATAGAGATATCAAAACCACTCAGTAGATTCTCTTTAAATTTTGTTCACAAATGCTATGAAGCATAAGAAATGTTTTAGTGAATCTTTCTTTAATTAATACAATTAATTAATTTCGTGATTTTTAAAAATCGTTTGATTACATTGATATTCTCATTTAATTAAAAAAATTAGACTATAAAAATCTTTTGTAAATTATAATATTTTACATGAAAGTTGTTTAATAATATATTTTATATGAATCTGTCAGCTGCGCGGGACTTTGTGCGATCGCACCGTTCGAAACACCCTCGGGCCGGCCCCTGTTCCTGACCACTTAGCTTTGACCTAGAAGGCTAAAAACAATTAAGAGTTTATGGAGAAAATTAATTTTTTGCGGTTTTTAAAAATCGTTTGGTTCTCTAAATCATTTAATTAAACATAATTTAGACTAAAAAAGATTTTATATATTATAATATTTTACCTATAGGTACGTTTTTAATTAAAAATATCAAACATGAAAGTATTTTTAACCCGAGAAACACCAGGTATGTCTGTTAATACTAAATAAAGCTAACTTAAACAGAAAAACTTTTGGAGCAGCTGATAAATGAAAGAGAGATGGTTATTATTTGAAACATTCTTTCATAAAGTAAACATAAATAGCATAATGTTGCTGAATGATACCAAACAGATTTTTGAACAAGCATTATTTTCAATCATACAATATTTAAAATCATTTGTAAGAATTTTCTGTTTTTTATTTTTTTACACGTATCCGCATACGTTCGGAGACCATTTTCAGAAATATCATTAAAATAAATATTGCAATTACATTTTATAATCATTATTGTATAAAAACTTTAATTTAAGCAATAAAATTTGTTTTAAGAATCACAGGTTTCTTTTAAATGAGTGAAATTTAACAAAAATTTACAATAACGCGTGGCACATTAAAGCAAAATTATATCGATAAAATTTCAAATAAATGATTCTGGAATATATAAACACGTTTGTTGTCTAGAGAATCTACTAGAATCTAATGAAGATTTTCAAAAATAAATTTTTTATAAGTTTCTGAAGTGAATAATAGAGAATTTTGCACATCTGTAAACAGAATAACAGGCTATAAAATTCAAAATTATGATGCATTTCGGATTATTCTAGAACATACTCTACATAATGACATATAAAATCTGCATACCGAATTAGAAAGGTGTATCAATAAAAGTGTTTGCAAAATCATGTCACAGATTTGGGAATTTTATGACATTTTTGGTTTTCAGAAAAAAACATTTAAAGTACAAAAACACATTTTTTAATATAAATGTAAGTAGTAATTTACATAACATTCAGCATGTTTATAAATTGCATCCTCTTTCTTCACCTCCTGGGTGATTTTAGTCGTTTCAGCCTATCTGTTTTTATCTGAGCAACTTTGTTACATTGCGAATTATGCGAATGTCAATTCTCAATGCCCGTCCGACTCTGCAAATCCATTCGATTAGCAACTACGAGCAACTTTGTTACAGGTAAGCTAATGCCAACTGTGAGTGCCCTTCGGAATCTGCAAATGCATTCGTTGAAATTTGTTAGAGCAAACATGAAAAAAAGTTGCCAATACAGATCTTTTCATTGCATCGAAGTTATTTCTGTTGCTTTTTATGGCTATCCCATAATAGTTTTGAAGTTTATCAATAATATTTTCGGTCAGATTTCTCTTCCCTCCTAGAATTTTGTGTTTATTGTTTTAATTTTCTGAATCTAAACTCAACTCTCTTCATGAGGCATTAAAATAATTAACAAGACAAAAAAATTGTAATAAACAAAAAATTAAAAAGAATATTAATTATATGGCTAGAAATACTGAAAATCTTTTCCCAATCGTTCTATTTCCTTTTTCATTTTCAACTGTTGACGTTTCCAAAAAAGATTCTAGTTTTCTTTCTGAGTGCCGAAGAAATAGAATAAAAACAGTTTGGAAAACTAGAAAGTATAAGCTTTTAGCTGAAACGGTAAAGAATTTCGTGAATTTTGGCCGAAAATCGATTTCCAAGGCGCATACCGTTATCTCTTTTTACCCAAAAGTGTCTTAAATTCAAACTAATGATTTATCAAAATCTTTTTCAGCTTTTGTTTCATTTTTAAAAAGGTATTTTGTCAAAGTCTAATAACACTGCATTATCTACAAAAAAGAGCGTTGCTATTTTATTTAATTGTATAATGTTTTATTCATTCATACATTTAATATTATATAAATTACTACTTGATATTGAATTTAGCTTCTTCGCATTGTTATCAATTGACGATCTCATGAAACATTTCTACAACCGCAGTAGCTCCCATTTTTCATTTCAGTGGTTCAAACGCAATTTCGCTTGAAATGTAAACAGAGTAGAATCTGTTACATGTATGTGTACCAATTTTTCTTTTGGTTTAGTTCTCAATTTTACACTGATTTTAAAAAAGGTAACAATTTTTCTTCATCTAAAGCAACTTTGGAAAAAATGCTTTGTTTTACGTTTCTTTTGTCGATTTTTTGTCCTGCCAGAGAGACTTTTTAAAGTTCAAATCACACAGAAAGAAAAAAAGCGGAAATTATAGCAGTTCACGAAGAAAGCGGAAATCATGCAGTTCTGAAAACTTTTAGTTAATGTTGCGTATCTTAATAAATAATTGACGCAAATCGCTAAAATTTGAAATACAGATGTTTTAGGCCATTCTCCTTCGACTGGCATCATAATGATTTTATGTAACTTATAAATTAAAAAAATATTAAAAAAATTATAAAATATGCTTTCATTATTTAAAAAAATGCCTAACTTCTGTCTTGATTATTAAATATTTTAATAAAAAAATTATTGTTACATCTTAAATTATATTGAAAAAACAAAACTCTTCATTTAACATTAGGATTACCAAATTTCAATTATTCATAACTCATCAATCTTTCACTCAAAATTACAAAATGTTGCATGTATTCGGACTAATTTAATCTGGAGAATCTGGATATATATCCGAAATTCGATATTGCCATTAAAAAATGAGTTTATGTAAATCTAAATTTGAAACGACATCTTCTAACAAAAAATATTTTAAAATCTTATAGAGGACGCATTTCTATGACGACAGATATTTACATTTTCATTTTTCGATAATTAGTTTCGGAATAAAGCGAAGCGTTCGAATACTTTTTTGACGATGTGTACAATAACTGAAAAAACTTTAAAATGCACAAATATACTATACAGAATTTAACCGGTATTGCCCGGCTTAGAATGGTAAACAAATTAATTTGTAATTTGCTTTGAAATGAGGGTGTATTCTTAATTGTATTGAAGTTTTAAAAAATGTAAAAGATTTCACAAAAATTTCAAATTTATAAAAGTGAAAAATATACTCTTCTTTACTCTATACAGTATAGGATTTCTTTAAGTTGGATATTCATGATCACTCCGCTCCACGTAAATGGCGTAGTGGCTCTCCTCACCATTCCATTTTACAGCCCAACCATTCAGGTGGTTCATTCACGTGCTTCTCCACGCAAGTCCATCCACTCTCTGTGTCCGTCCGATCCCCTACACGCCTACTCCCCCCTCGCTTAAGACCACGGTAGCTCAATACTAAGGTTTTGGCTTCGGTGTCGAAGATTCCATGTTCGAAACCTGATTCCACTGAAAATGCGCCTGTTGCAGGTTAGTTGGTCATGCGTCTTTCCGCTGGAGTGGTGCTGAAGTCTGAAGACGGGGCTGCAAGCTCAGGTGCAGCTCTCGACGTCTGACCGAGTTCAAAATTACGACTAGCTCTTTACAATTTTTTTAGTTATCGTGTTCACATGTACACAGACGGTTGAACGGACATTTGGACGATGTATATCGTCTTAAGTTTGATAAAAATCTAGAACTTTGGTGTCAAGAGCAAAGAAATAAGCGAAATATAGTATTGGTCAAATAAATATATTGGCTTATAATTGTCCTCTCACTACCTTACCTCTACGATTAAGTTTACCGGCACATTTTGATTTGACTGCTCTCCTGAACAGATCGCTGAGCATTGACTGTAGCTCCATGAATTAGACAAGGATCGGTCCATTGCTTCCG
The DNA here is from genome assembly GCA_013235015.1 of Araneus ventricosus. NCBI lineage: Eukaryota > Metazoa > Arthropoda > Arachnida > Araneae > Araneidae > Araneus > Araneus ventricosus. The sequence goes on from BGPR01019246.1 coordinate 8,791, forward strand.
AAGGAGAAAGAAATCCATTCCTTGAAGGCACTAGTGTGGAAGGTCTTGAACATTTTGGTGGAGTGTGAATCCATTTGCTACTACCGAAGACACAATCGTTAATACGCTGCAATATCCTCTTTCTCGTTATTTACTGACTGTACACTAATGTAATCAAATGCTGGCCATCATCTCTAAAATGGGATAAGTGTAAAATTGTTCAAAATGCAGAGATTCTGAATCAACTAGCTAATTTTATTCAGTTTGACATCAAAGGTTTTTTTCGTAAGAATGTTTCATTTATTTCCAGAAATTCATCCACAAAACATATTTAAAAATTATTTTCTTGGTAAAGAACAACAAATATACCATGTAGTAAAAAACTATAAGAAAAATAATTGCATTTTATACGAGATAACACAATATCATATTTCAATTAAGAACTTTTAGCAGTAACAAAATTTCGAAATGTTAGAATGGAAAGTCTTTGTATTAAATCTTGATTCTTAAACTTTCATATTACGAAATGGTGTTTTGCGGCAATGAGAACGAGAACATTCTGCAAAAGAAAGACAGCAGTTATTCCACAGTTAATCGGCAATTAAGAATGAAAATTTTCTTATAAAATAATTTATTAAATATTTCTTACACGGATTGCGTCAGAATCGTTCACAAGTAAAGCAATGTCGAAAATTAATATATACATAAAAGTACATGGTTGCAGACAAACATTTAAAGAGCATTTATTAAAAGTAATACCACTATTTTAATAGAAATACTTTCTATTAAAAGTTTTTTTTTATATTTAATATTACAGTATACTTTTCATTTCTACTGGAATTATTTTATTTAAAGCTTGAATTTTTAATATTCTGGCTGGTAAATAGGAATGTATTTTAAGGCCCCTTTGCTAGTAGTATGAGCTAGTAGTACTCTGTGGTTTGAGCAAAGCTGTACTTTCGGTGCTTAACTAATGAATGAAGTAATTCGTCTCGTTACACCGCGCCAACAACCAAATACAGATTTTTTAAACTGTGTGATAAAAGTGTTAAGCACGTCTTGCTATGAAAACAAAAAATAGTGTTGTTTGGTGGATTAATTATTTTTTTCATGTTGCATGTAACTATAACTTCGACATTGTTTTTAAAGAAACAGAAGCTTCACAAATACCAATTTAAATAGAAATAGATTATGATATTTGAAATTATACGCGGCTGAAAATTTTGTGCAAAAAATGCTTTTGAATGTATTACTTTACCTATTTTTTCCTGCATCATCTGGACATGGAGGATACATATCATTTGGCAATTTTTTAAAGCAAAATATAAAATATTTAAATTGAATAATTGCATAACTGAATGAAATTACAATAAATATCGTACAGCGGTACATATTTTAAATTATACATACTGTAAGCTTTTCTTTATTATTTTTTAATATACAGTTGTTACGTGTTTTTTAAAACTAATATGGTTTGTACTACCTCGTTCTGCATATCTAGTTGAAGACGATGAATCAGAAACTTTATAGAAACTGAAAGTGAAGAATAGGGTTAACCTACCTTTGAAGCAAATATTTCTTCCTGTGAGCCTTATCTATTTACTCAAGGCGATTTAAGCGACATCGTTTGAGATTTTAAAATGTCAGAAAATGAAACCGAACTTTTCCCCTCTATTCTTAAAAATCGGATTCTTCCTCAGAAAGATATTAAAATATATTTCTTTCGTAACCTGTGGAGCTATGGGGCCTCAGAGCTAAATCAGAATTCTTGATTTTATTTAAAATCACTAGAACTGTTAGTTCTTAATTTACCTTTCTTAAATAAGATAATAAAAACGTTAAGAAATTGCTTTCTGGCTTGACAGGATCGAAAATTTTCCTACTTTTCTAGTCATTCCACTTGTACTCGTAGTATTGACGCAGTCGAAGACATGTTTTGGCTAATTATTTCTTTGTATTTTTTATTAAATTATCGAAAGTATTGTATTATTCTTTATGAATCTTTTTGTCAGGTGAGTCAAGTCTGGAAAGTTAAAGTGTTTCGTTTACATAAGCTATGAGGTTGCTACATGGAATCATCTACTTGTAAATTTGAGGTATTTCTTTCATTGGTAATTAGAATTGTGGGAAAACACTGTCTGTCGCTCTTGACAGGTGCAATACTCGGAATTGCTAACACTTGATTGAAACTGTATGGCATTGTCTCACTCGTGTTCTGGTCTGTGAGAATATTTAAAGAAAGCGTAAAAGAAAATATACTGAATCGGTGCTCATCAACCTGGTGATTTTTTTCACTAGTTATTTGCTATGTTAAAATAACTAACTAAGCCAATTAGAAAGCTAAATTTAAAACTTTAAATTTGGAAGTACAGGGAAATTTGGCTAATTCGAAAGTTTTTAAATTTAAATTTGTCGGTAATTCTTTTTTGCAAGTCTTTGGAATGTCTTAATTTTAAAGTACCATCTTTCAATCGATTTTTTTTGGTTGATTCTAAATCAATACTAAAAATTTAAAAAAAATATTTGCTTACATATCTGAGTTGTTTTCATCAGTTAAACACATTCGTAGCCTCAGTGATCATACGTGAATCATTTTTAAGGCCCTTAATATTCTCGAGAATTCGGATAATCGAAGAAGTAACTGAATCAAAGAAGCAATAAATAATTTCTCACTTAAAAAAAACTTTATGCATGTTAGATGCCAGTTTTGCTGTTTATTTTGAAGTTTTAACGCACAGTTTGTGTATTCAAATTACTGTTGACTGCTGCGTTATTAAAATTACTTATTTCTTGCATTTTTTTAAAAATGAACAAAAATTTGTAATTATAACTAACAATATTTTATTTTATAAATTTATTTGATTTTTAATTTTTAATTACGCGTTATTAATTAATATTTTTCAATAATATTGTAAATTGAATTTTTTTCACTTGTCAATTGAATTTCTTAATAACGAAATAGACTCGGAAAAGACATTGGATGCAGGATTATGCACTGAATACATGGTCTCTCTTTATCGCTTCGAGAAGTAAAAAAATATATGTGCATAAAGCTGATATTTTCCGAAAAATTAATCTGTGAATTCTTACAACTTTGTAGGAAACATTTAATAACAATGAATACGCATAAAAATGATGCACCTTCTACAATTGTGCCTAAGAGGAAACATCCGAATGTAAAGTGTTAAAATATTGTCTATAGTTCGAATTTATCGTGGTTAACTCGAAATCAAAAATAAAAATTGCAAAAATTGTTATTTCTGATTTTTTTTTCTTTCTTTATATCCGTCCGTACGTTCCTTCCTTACTGATCGTAGTTAAAAATATTTTTAAGGCTTTTATTATACTCGAAGATTTTACTACTGTTCGATGTATTAAATAAAATAAATCTCATTTTCTGTTAAAAAACTTTTGAATCCATCAGATATGATTTGTGTTGACTCTTTTGAAGTTTCATATCACAATAAAGTACAAACATTTTAAGTGTTGTATACTGTGTGTCCATTAAAGTTTTTTAAAGTTATTGAATTTTTTATTATGACTTTTTAATTGCAATATGTGGAGATTCGGTTTTTAATATACATTAATAGCTAAAACTACTAATTGCTGAAAATAAATCTTACTTTTCAGTTAAAGAGCAACACTTCAACATGTTGTCAGTACTCCCATATAAATACCACCTCTGCTAGTCGAACTGCAGCACGAAACCTCGCTCTAATTTGCTTTTGACCCATATGAATAAGTTGAAATTTTACATGGCCACATGAAATGACCTTTGAAATTGATTTTTGAAAAATGTATATGTTTTGCTATTCAGATGATTTAAAACACGAATTTTGTTAAATTATAGCGAAGGGAAAAAATCACTGTTCAGCATTGAGAATACCTTTGCAATTGCAGAAGTCGTTGTGTTCTTTTCTATATCTTTTAAGGTATGCAGGGATGCGGCCATGCCCTGTAAAGAAAATAATATCTTCTCTATAATATCTTCTCTTACTCAATTCACTGGATGTAGAATAACTTTTGGGATGATATTATAGACGCTCCAACTTGCTCCGCCTTTATTCCAGTGTATTTTCCTTTTTTTCTAACATGGCTTTATTTAGGAGATTTTTGATGAATAGCTTGGGAACTTCAATGTTGCTGTAGCTTTGCCCATTCTGCGTTGGTGCTATCAGTAACTGGTCAGCTTTCTTGTTTCCAAAATTTCTCACATGTTCTTTGACCCATTTGAAGTTTGTTATTGAGTAATCTAGCTGGATTTGAAAAAAAAAATCTCGCTATTTTACTTGTTGTTTTGGGTTCGAGGCTGCCATGATGCTAGACTTGTTGTCCACATGGATTGATCTGGATTTTTTTTCACGTCTGGTAGGGACATATGGTCTCATGTTCTATCTTATTCTGAAAAAAATTGGAAATATACTTTGTTGGTTGCGAAAAATTCAGTTTTTTCTTCCTCTTTGAAATTTCAAAAAATTGAGATTGGTAGCGTTGCTCATTTAGTGACGGTATACAACATCTGCAGTGCAAGAAGAATGGCCTAATAATACAGTTATTGATATGACGTAAGTAGCAAGTGAATTTCAAATTTTAAAATCATAGATAAGTTACAAAGTTACTATTAATTGGTGCACAAGAGTGAAGAAATTTCAGTACAACATCGCGATATACATCAAATTACTTTTCCCAAGGACTGCAAAGAAGATATTAGTGAGAAATATGAAATTTCAGGGTAGCATAGCATTCTAATCAAAATTTTCAGTCCATTTGCAAGAACCTTCACTTCTTTAATCCTGACCACCGTTATCATACACTACGCGTCGCACGAGATTTGGCGCAGATTTCCTTAAATGCCATTAGATCGTGAGAATACACTCTGCGGCATTGAGAAATGCTGTTCCAATACCTCCGCATGTGCAGAAGTCGTTGTGTGCAAGTTCAAATCTCTTGAGGCAGGCAGGAAAGGGACCTTGCTCGGCAAAGAAGATTATGTCTTTTCTTACCCAATTCAATGGATGTATACTAACTTTAGGACTGATCTTATACGAAGTTCCTAGCTCTCTCGCCTTCATTCCAGTGTATTTGCCATTTTCTAACATGCTTTATTTATTTTTGATTAATGGCTTGGGGAGTTTCACGTTGATGTAACTCTGTCCATTTTTCGTTGCTGCTTTCGCTAACTGGTCGGTTTTCTTGTTTCCAAAATATCCAATGTATGCGTTTTTATCCATGTGACGTTTATTTTTGGATAATCTAGCAGGATTTGAAAAGAAAATTCTCGTTCTTGTTGTCCACATGAATTGTTCTGATTTCTTTTTCTTTTACATCTGGTTCGAGTATGTGATCTCATTTTCATATCATATATTAAAATATATATGAAATATTCGTCATTGGTGACGAAACATTCGGGGTTTTCTTCCTCTTTGAAATTTCAAAAAATTGAGATAGGCGGTGTTGCTGTTCAGCGACTGAAATCAAAACATCAAAAATGTCCCTCCGTTCACAAGAGCACCCACTTCTTTGAACGTGACCACCGTTCTCATACACTATGTCGCATCGTGCACACAACCTTCTGTATTTCACCTTATCGGACTAAAGGTCGAATGTTTCTCGGTATACATATTCGCATATATGTGGATAAGATAACTGAGAATCACAATCACTTACATACATAAAATTTGGTGAGCGGCCTTCTGACCAAAATTGTCAATCTGTAACAATTTTTTTACTCTATCGATTGAAAATGTTTCAAAAATGCATACTTGGTTTTCCCTTTTATACTACACGAAACGTGTCATGTTATGTCTGTGTACGAGAAAATCGGTTGGAGGACACTCCCACTGTTGATATCAGATACTACGTGGCATGTGTTTTATTTCTAAATTATCTGCTACGACCATGGGTTCAGATGCTTATAAGGGGAAATGAAGAGATTGCGTCATGTGTTTTTAGTGACAAAATAATGATATATCAAAATATTGTCATTTAAACGAGTTTTATTAATTTTTATTTAAAAACTATGATTTTTAAAATGAAAAATACAGTATATTATTAACATAATAACTAATATCACAGACTTTTATTAACATAAAAATTAACACTATTAATGTTACATATTTTTCATAATGATTCGTATTTTTAAAAAAAGTTCTAAGGATTAAAAAGTTGTAATTAAAATAGTTTTGGCAATTACGATATTTCAGTTTGGGCCTACAAAGTAATCCGGTGTGACCAACCAATAATTTTCAACCCAGCTTCTATAGGAGTGTTTCTTAAATATCGATACTATCGAAGCCAAGTCGATAGTATGGGTTTTCGGAACTATCGACATAAACAATCGATAGTGTCGATAGTTTCAAAAATATAGATATTTTTCTAGAGGGCATATTATCGATAGGCGCGTTTTCAGTTGATAGTTTTAAAACTATCGATAGTTTCAAATATATCGATTGAAACTATAGAACCTTTCTAAACTAACGACTGGAAGAACAACTATTCATACTTTTGAAACTACAGATATTTAAGAAACACTACTCCATAATATTACTGTGCTTGGTTTTACTTCCGAGCACTTGATTATAGCAAAAATGCCTGTGATTAGAAATTTCAAATCGTTGAAAGATAATATTTATATAATAAAACGTTTAATATAAAAAGTGATATTGTTTGAAAAAAATGTATTTTTATATTCAATTATACCAGGGTGGTCCGATAATAAAGGAACATGGGAAATTACACTGACAATTACAATTCAAGAAAATATTTAATAAATCTTACACAAAACTAAATACTTTTGTTTATTTCTCGACAAAATCCCCTTAAGCGTTGAGAATGTATCCTTGCGCGACACTCGTTTGAACATCCTTTCATGGTACTACAGCTTGCCAAGTTGCTAGAAGTATTACAGAACGGTGCTTTGCAAATCCTTCTGATCCGCAAAACATTTTCCCACCGAAAATTTCTTTGAAGGTCTGAATGAATGAAAATCCGAGGTGGGCTAAATCTGGAATCTAAAGTGGATGTTGTAGGATATCCCATTTCCTTTGTTCCGACCAGGCTTTTGTTTGATTTTACGTATGGGTATTGCGCCATCGTGCAAATGATTAATTTCTTCTCGTAATCTCAATAGCCTATTGTTTTTAATGACTGTATTCCAATTCTGGAGAATCCTGATGGGGAAACTCTTTGCGGTCTAGTAGAATTTGAAAAAAAAAAAAAAAAAAAATACTGTTCTGGAATGCTTCAAGCAATTTGAAAAAACAGCAGCACCATGAAGGAATGTTCACACGAGTTTCAAGCTGCACAGTGGTCCAGTTTCGTTTTCTAGCGAGACAAAGATCATAGCGTCAAATCTAAAACAGCAGAACCTTGAAATTTGTACAGTTTAAAGGAAATGCACTTCAGGTGTACCCTATGCATTTTTAAAAAAAATCGGTTGGATATTTCTTGATTTGTATTAATTCACATTTTTCTCTATGGAGGAAACTGCTGTAATCTGCATAAAAGTTAATAATAATTGTATAAAATGCAAATGCTTAGCGATAAATACAAATGCCTCTCACGACGAAAACAGTTAAAGAATTTCTTTAATATAATATTAATGTTATGTGAATACCGTTAAATCTTAAAAAAACTTACTTTTAAGACTAAACTTGCCGCAGTTTTCACAAAAATAATATGAGAATTCAATTTCATGAAAGGCCCTTCATGGAAATGTTCCAAAACATTTAAATAAGTAACTTAAGCGTAATAGATAAGGATGATATATTATATTATTGATTATATTTTATATTATTTGTTCATTTATTAAAAAATTTTTGTGGTAAGTTTTCCTAATTTTATCGTCATTACAGCTGTAACTTAAGACAGCGCTTGAATGGTTGTCACTGAAGCAACCTAACTATCTTTAAAATTTCAAATCGCTTTCTGAACTGTTCCAAAATTTCGAAAAAAGGTGAAGAATGAAAGTCTTTGTGGTTTTCGATGGAAAATATGGAACGTCTTGTGAACTGATGTTTTAAGTACAATTTTTACTGAAATGAGTGATATATTGTTACTCGCCCCATTTCAAGTTTCAAGTATTAAAAGTTGCTTTTCTTCCCTACTCAAACTTAATTCCTGAACCAGGTGTAGATCCCTATTTATTTGAAGTAGCTCAGAAATACTCAATAAAGATTTTCATGCCAATTTTGAAAAGCCACCCATTTGGCATCCAGTTATTTTCACTCAGCTCTGACAATTATGTAGCATTTATTCTTTCAAACACAAAATTATCCGTATTAAGAGAGGCAATTGAATCCAGTCGTGTTCCATGGTCCTCGTTAACAAGTAAACAGACACATGCATTGTCTTCCACGTTCCCATTCATCTCCAGAGGAGTGCTATACATTAATTGTTTCTAGTGAAGCATCTCACCGTTATTTTGAGACGTCATTTGAAAAATCTTTTGTAAATTATTTGTAAATAGGTGTGCTGTGTTTTTATGCAGGGTATCCACTAAAGTCCTTCTACCCTACATTAACTTGAGAACGGCGACTACTATTGCCACAAACTTTGAGACTAGGTATAATAAAGTGAGGATGCGCTAGAGGATGAGATCAGTTACGGCGCCACCTGGTAACAAACATCTGAGTTAGCGTTCCTATCTCGAAAACGGTACAACATATAGGAAAAATGTCAATAACAAAGTTGTAGAGCGTTATCGATTTAGTACAAAAGGGCTACTTGTGCATATTAATCGTAAGAACCGAACGCTTAAAATGCAGATTTGATTGTCGGTGATTTTTGAAACTATATGTTGTTCTTTGGTATGTTATCAAAGTGAAATTCAAATAACGGATCTTATCTGTATTCTAGATGACGGAGAGCACTTTGTACACCGAAAAGTAAGGTATCTTGTAATAATTATTTATTTTTTCTCTTTGTAAACTGTTTTGTGACTTCAAAGTTTCATAAATCACGAACAATCAAATGTTCAGTATAAGAGTTTTGTTTCAAATATTAATATGGACAAGGTGTATTTTTGTACTAAATCGTTTACGCTCTATAAATTTGTAACTGACATTTTCCCATACTTTGTACCGTTTTCAAGATACGAACGCTAACTCGGTCGTTTGTCGCCAGGTGGCGCTGTAACCGGTCTAACCGTGTAGCGCTTGGTCACTTCACTATACCTAGATGCCAAGTTTGTGGCAATAGTTGTAGCGGTTCTTAAGTTCATGTGGGGTAGAAGGATTTTAGAAAACACCCTGTATATTAATTCTGTAAAATTGTGTGTTGTTCTCGTAGGTATCGAGAAAATATATGAAACTTTAAAAATCTTTGTATTTGTTGAGATTTCAATGTAAAACTCAGTTGAAGTACCGGAATTCCTTCTCAAAAAAGAAGACTCAAGTGCAACTAATAATGCAGTCATTATATATTATTCACAATAGTTTGTGAGAAAAATAATTTAGGATATTCTGACTACGAAAATCTAAATAGTGAGAATAAGAATTGGTATTTTATATCGCAGATAATATTCTCACGGTAGAAAAAAATGCCAAATTTATAAGAAACAGCATACAAAATTAAATGCAGTGCGCGCAGGCTATCTGTTTGTTTCAGTAATTATTCATTCTGGCCTCCTGAATTGTCTCTTTAAAAACATGGCGAAAAGGAAGGCTTCAGATTTAGCCTTTTCGCCTAACTTGTTCCAACGGGCATACATTTCTTCTGTCTTTTCTAATCTTCTTTTACGAATATTTTCGAAATCTTGCATTTATCTTATAACTGTGTTCTACATACTGATTAACCGAACTTTTTTCTTATCCTCCTAGACCGAACACTGAATGTCGGGTATTGTGACTTAATCTATTAAATAATTTAACTAAATTGACCATTATGGAGGTAGAAATTGTGATTGACAGATTACAGATTCCTTTCAAAATAGTAAAAATACATGGCGACAGAGCGTTCCTCATCTCCTCCCTGATCAATCAAGTATACTGCGACGTTCCATTGATGGCAAACATTCGGGATGACATTGTGAGCCATGTGTCCAACAACTTGCAAAGGTTCAAGTCCTTTACTCAGAAGATGTCTAGAGTTCCTTATGGTACTGAAAGTTAGTAACTGACTGAAATGTCATGTCCTGAATTCTTCATTAATTAAAAACTGAGCTTCCATTTGACAAGAAAGTAACATAACGGTGTCAAAGATGTGTTTGGTAAATTGATCATAAAAGAACCAAAACATAAGAGAGATATTTAAATAAGATTTCTTTTTTATCTTACAGATATTGAAAAATATTTTATTAACTTAAAAATTGTTCTAACGCTTCCTGTTCATTAAAAATTTATTTAAAACTTGACTACGAATTTTAAAGATGAATAGAGATTTAATTGTTGATTTGCTTTGTATCATTCTTAATAATTAATTTTGTATCATACTTAAAAGACTATTAAACACTTGTGAAAAAATTTATCCTTATGCTGTTTTTAAAAATCTTTTGGGTCAGTCTCTAAAATTTTGAGAAACTACGAGATTTTAAAAGTCTTTCGTGCGTCATATTTTCTCATTTTAATTAAAAATAAAATCGCAGTAAATAGAAAGATTTCTCCCCCGAGTGCTTAGCTACAGAAACACAACTGAAATACCACAATTAATTAAATTTCATCTTATTCTTTAAAAATTATTATAACGTTTGGAGAAAATTAAAACTCTTTTGGTTCACTTGAATGTTTTCATTATAATTAAGCATTCCAGATGGCAAAAAGATTTTGTTTATTATAATATTTCATATAAAAGTATTTTATCCCTAGCGACAAGTTACCAGTAATGCGTTACTATGTGAACGAAGTCGCGGACATTAGCTAGTAAATTTATACATGAAACAACCCTTTGCATAAAAAATTACATACACTAAGGAAAGTTTTCTACTTCGATACTCTCATACAATTTTGGTTGATTCCTTTTTTCTCCTTTAGTTTTAAAATAATTAGCAGCGTTCAAATACCTTTTCGGCATCTTTTTCTTTTGTACATCTTTGCAATGAGAAGAGTGACAGGCGCTGCGAACGGTGGCAAAAGCCATTTCTCAATCATAAAAATGTATTAAGCTGTAAAAGATTAATTTTTTCTATGCATATCCATAATCGTCAAATAAGCTGATAATCTAATTGCAGTGGATTGGATATTGGGTGGATTTGGTTTGTGACTAAAATTGTAAAAATTTACAAATTTTTAAACCAATCGATCGAAAAGATTTTCAAAATGCTTTCTTGGTATTCTTCTTTATACTAAGAAGCACAAAAAGTGCCATATTGAGTTAATATAGGAGAAAATCGGAAGAATAACACTCCCGCTGTTGATATAGAATACCACATGGCCCGTTGCATTACTTCGGCACTTATTTTATATGTGGGCTTTGTGAAAGGACCTTGGGATGCAAACACTTGTAAGGATAATTGGACAGAAAGCCTCTTATTGTGTCAGTACACAAATAATGAAATGCAACAAGGAAATAGCAATTTAAACGCTTATTATTAAATTTTAATTAAAAATAATAACTATGAATTTTTTAAAAATATATTAAAACTTTTATGCCATTTATGTTTCTGGCACACGAAATAAACAACTGCGACCCTCAACTATTTTTCAATCCATCAACTCAAAAACTTACAACTGTGACTCGGCTTTGTGCCAAACACGTGAGTAAAATGTGAAGTAAACGAAAGAAGGTGGAACAACGAAAATAAAACAACTAAATTCACACAGAGAATAAATTAATTAAAAATGTGGTGCAGTTGATAGAATAGTAGTAGATAGTGTAGTAGAAAGAAATTTTTATATTGAAATAATTTGGATTGTTGGCACAAAATAAATTTCAGGTTTTATTTCAATAAGAAATTAATCCGACATTTTGGATAACTTCATTGATTTTATTGATATTATTCGATGTTTATTCAGATTTACTACGATTTTCAATTCCTGCATACCATTAGAAAAATAATTTAGATTATAGAATACAGTTTTGGGCTAATCGCAGCACCGCGAATTTTAGAAATTAGAAAACTAACTTAAACTTCGCTTATTTGAACGATTTTCATGGCATTCTAACATTTCATTCAATAAATTCACTGTTCGCTCCTTGTTTGAATGTGACCACCGTTCTCGTGCACTGCACGTATTACGTGTGCACGGCACATATTATGAGTGCACATCACGTGTTATGAGTGCACAGCACGTATTATGAGTGCACAGCACGTATTATGAGTGCACAGCACGTATTATGAGTGCACAGCACGTATTATGAGTGCACAGCACGAAGTATGTGTGCACAACTCGCTTTCCTGTCGACCACAACATGTTCAGAAGGAAGGTTCAGTTTAATTTAGTTATATTAAAGTCAGTTTTGAAAGAACACGAGGATTATTTTGGGACGGACCTCGTAACTTTGAACCGCGGTCAGATGACGACGACGAAACCTGAGCCGCAACTTCGCTCTCCTATCTTCAGCACCATCCACCGGGAGGATGATTGACTCCCTACGTATGCGGTAGGTCAAATACACGACGGATCTGCAGTGGAATCGTGTTTCAGGCCTGGAAGCCCTCCGGTCCCAAAGCTGGGACATTACCACTAGGCCACTATTCATCTGTAGGTATGTTGTGAACCTCAAACATAGCTTTTAAGTATATAATTTTTTATTTTAGAGCTATTTTTATTTGAAAAAGTGATGGTTTTTTTGTAAAATCTTGTTGTGTATACAAACTTGAGCATATCTCAGTAACTTTAAAAAGTACTGCAAATATTCTGCTTCATAACACAGGTCAATATGTATAAAATATTTTATTGAAACAAAAAGTGAAATATATTTATTAGAATTTGTTATAGGAAGTTTGGCGTAAACATCAATTTTTACTAAATTTTGACTAAAAATGACCAAAATTTGGAAAATAAATACTAAGATAGCAGTTTTGTTATTTAATTCAGGCTACATGGGCCTGATACCTGTATTTAACTATCTTAACATAAAACTTGAGCCAGAAATGATAAAAAAACTACAAAGAAATTGATGCCGAGAGAATTAAAAAATCAAGGCGACAGGTTCAGCCCAAAGCAAAATTATCAAGAAAAATATTAAAAGCTAAAAGAAAATCAAAATTAGTTAAAAATGATGACAAGGAAGGCTTGAATTACAAATATGGTGAATTTTAAGGTGTTAAAATATGTACATAATTTTTTGTGGAACTTTAAAATCTTTATTGGCATTTTCTGGAAAACTGTTATTTTCATTTTTTTGTATTGCGATAAATCTCATTTCTTAAAAAGTTTTCAATATATTCAAATGAAATTTCACCACAATATTCTATACATCTGTAGGTATGTTATGAACCTCAAACATAGCTTTAAGTACATAATTTTTTATTTTAGATCTATTTTTATTTGAAAAAGTTATGTTTTTTTTGTAAAATCTTGTTGTGTATACAAACTTTAGCATATCTCAGTAACATTAAAAAGTACTGCAAATATTCTGCTTCATAACACAGGTCAATGTGTATAAAATATATTATTGAGACAAAAAGTGAAATATATTTATTAGAATTTGTTATAGGAAGTTTGGCTTACGCCACATCAAATTTACACATCAATTTTTACTAAATTTTGACTAAAAATGACCAAAATTTGGAAAATAAAAAAAAAATTCTTGAAAATGGCATTTAAAGTCTTAGTTTTATACCCCATTGTAGCTGAAAACATAAGTTTTTGATAAAAAATTCCTTTTTTTCAAAAAAAGGACTCCGAAGGTAGGCACATACCTTAATATCCCCAAACTCCAGATCTCACAAAGGTAGGCCTTGGACTCTAATTAATCCCACAGGAAGAAGTCATATGTGGTTTTATCTAGGGAAAAAAATTTGCATGTGAAACATGCTGAAGTTACGTGAGACATATATTGAAATCAGATAATGCTCGGAATGTCTTCAGCGGCATAGCGAGGATAAGTGGGAATAATGTGGTTATTTCTCCTCCAGTCGTATCAGTAACTTAACATGTGTAAACGGAGTTCGGGTTATGTTATTACTTTATCGCTCCTTCATCACAGTTACCTTAAAAATATGTACTAATCATTTGTCTCTGTGACATCCATACTTCCCTTTCCCACCGGTATTAACGCTAATAAATATCTTTCAAAACTATTAACTTTTCCCAAATGTTGCAATGAACGAATGAGGAGCAATGTTGAAATTTCAGGGTATCGCTGCGTGTTATCCAATTAATCCATTTCGCTGGAATCAGCAGCGCTCTGTTTAAATATGACCACCGTTCTTGTGGACAACAGTTCGCTTGCTGATCGTGTCATAATGCCTATGTAATGCTAAGTAAAATGTCAATGCTTCAACTCCATTTCTCACTTCACCCCTAATTTGGTGAAATCTCCAAACCTCATAAAGATAGACATTGGACTTCAAATAACCCCGCAGAAAAAAGTCGCATGTAACCTTATCTCGGGGAAAAATTTGCAGATAAAGCATCCTGAAGTTACATAAAACTAATATTTAAAACAGTTAATACGTGAAATGTCTTTACTGGGGTAGCCATAATTAGCGTCAGGAGAAATAAGTAACGCCAGAGGAATAATGTGATTTTATATATGAAAAAGTCGGAAGGAGAACCATACTTCTGTTGATATCGGATACCACATGCCAATTGCATTACATCGGCACATATCTTACTTCATTTCTTTATGATAGGACCCCGAGATGCATAAAATTATAAGCATAAATAAACAGAAAGCTCCATACCGTGACCCCTGGCAGCATAAGATGCACTACAATATTCGTACGATATCTTTACTATGTTGTACTGCATTCAGAATATCGTAGTAGCATCGTGGAAATATCTTAAAATGTCTTATGGTAATCGAGCTAGTTTGCTAATAATGGAACGTGACAAGAAAACTGCAATTGAAACAAGACTCATAAAGTTTTTAATTCAAAATTAAAAAAAAATTATTAAAATTATTTTGACATTTGAGAGTCGGTCACGCTAAACGAACGGTTACCACCTACCATCAATTTTATACCCAACCAATCTATAAGTACTACTGAGCTCGATGTAATGCTAAGCACTTTAATAAAGACTCTACGAACACAACATCGAATGACGATCAGGAAAAATGAACCACTTATATAGTAAATAAATTAATTAAAAAAGTTTTGCAGTAGATAAAATTATTTTATATCGTAATAATTTACATTGTGCAACAAAATAAATTATCATTTCAATTCTATAAGTCATTAATCTGACATTTTGGATAAATTCTTTAACTTCACTGATATTATCCGTTGTTTATTTAGATTTCTTATGATTCGCAACTCCTAACGTTACCAAAACAATTTATATGAAAAACCCTCTCTTCGGGTGATTGCAGCTCTCCGAATTTACGAAATAAGAAACCTATCTTAAATCTGAAACTTCGCTTATGTTAACGAATTTTTATGCATTCTTTTGAAAGTTTTATACATATTTTAGTTATACGTATGCAATATATTTTACTTGATTAATGAGTATTTCATTCATCTTCTGGCAGACTGTAAACTCAAAAAATAATCTAGTATCCTTAAAACTAATTTTACACAATAATCATTTGGGATGAGAAAATCGAAGCAATAAGATTTTGGGGGAAAAATATTTATTATCGATAAGCTAAAAATAGTAAAATGAAAAGGCGCTATAATTGCGAACCATTGTATATGTATTAACTCCAAATTTTTCGCAATTTAAAAATTGTTTTTAAATTTTGGACACCAGTGTATGAAGTTAAAGCCCTTGTAGTTTCAAGAGAAAGTTTACTTCAAAAGCCATAAAATTTGAAAAAAGCAACAAAAGGAAAATTTTTTGAATTCTTTTCAGAAATTTTATATGGTTACCAATGGGTAAGAAATTGTTTACTGAGAATATTAACACAAATAATAATACCCTTAACCAGACTTGTGCAAGACCTCTTAAAGACATCTTAGAAATACTTATATATAAATTGAATTAGAAATTTAAATAATGTGTTATATTCGTTTGAAAATTTAAACCTTTTGTGAATGAAATTAATAACAGTGTTCACAATTTATACGTTAAATTAAGGTTTAAAAAATAATTTGAGATCTTCGGTTGGTACATCATTGAAATCCTCATCGAATAGACGAGCTTTCTTTGCCTTTTAAAGGGAAATTCTACGTTAATACCAAAATTTTCCGCCAATACTACGGCACCAATAAATAAATTTGTTACTGGCCGCATCAGATATAGATGAATTTAGGAGACCTATATTTTTATTTAGTAGCTTGACTAATTAATTTACTATTGATTTAGGAGATGGTAGCAGTTCACAAGCAACATTAATATTTCTAAGGATATCATCCCTTATCAAATTTGAACATGTAAATTTAAAAGTGGTCACGTTTAACAGTAAAGAATTTGCTGCAACTTTAGTTTTCATATCTCTGAACATGTTTTCCTTGCTCATGTTCTACAGTCCGTCAGGAAAGTATCCAGACAATTTCCACAACTCGTAATCAATAAGAGTTAAATTTAAGAAAACCGTTTGATTCAATGCGGAAGTATATCTTCTTTAAATACATGGGAACTGCATTTGCATAAGGACCTGTCTATATATTTACTTTCTCGTATACGAAGTAAACAAAGAGAAAGTATTGTAATCGTCAAAAAATTCGAACTCGAGATTTTGATGAATCTCCACGTTCTAGACCTCCCTGAGTCCGAAAAACACAATTTTGGAATTATGTCAGTCTGTGAACACGATAAATCAAAACCTATTCGAGATACAGGGATGAAATTTGGTATGTTGCCTTTACACATAATATGTAGGTTTCTATCACATTTTGGACAAAATCCGTCTACGGGAAATCTGTCTGTCCGCGTTCATGTGAATACCATAATTCAAAATCTGGAATAGCTAGATGTATAAAATTTGGTACACAGTTTTATCGTCAGGAATGTAGGTCGGTTTCAAATTTTCGACGAAATCCGTGGAAGGGTTGATAGTCAGTCTTTCTGTGTAATCGCATATTTTAAATCGCAATAACTTCTTAACAAAATTACTTATATTAATGAAATTTGGTATGTGGCCTTCTTACCTTTATGGTAGATTTATGTACAATTTTTGTGTCAATCAGTTTAAAAAAGGCGTTAAAATTGCATAATTAATATTTCTAAGCCGATTCTCCATATGCATGCGTACTGGTAGTAATCTCTGTGCTCGCGGAAGGATTGCGTCGCTTTGTCCTTGAGCCGGCAAGAGTGGAACGTAGCAGTGTGTGATAGATGCGTTTTAATCGCTATGCAAATCTTTGAATTGGATTCTTTTCATAAATAATTTACAATCTCTATAATCTACAATGAAAAACCTTCTGATAGTCATTGGATTCTGGGTTACAGTAGGTTCGAATTTCTTTTATCCACGCGGGGGGAAGGGAAACAGTACCTTTTGGGGGAAGTATACGAGGAAGTTTAGGGGAGACCACTCCCGCTGGTTTTGATTGCATTATCTTCACTTTTTCCGATGAGAAACGCATGAATGGCGTCAGTGGGGTGTCCGAGAGTGCCAGGGATCTTGTCGAGGCAAAATTTTGTATCTCATTCACGCAAAGAGCTATTTAACTAGTAGACAAATAAAGATCAGACGACAATTTGACAGGGTCATCATAAAGTCCATAAAGTCCCTCCCCTTCTACAGAAGATCGTGTCCCCCCCACGTTGGGCGGACTCTAACGCCACTGCAGGGGAAACACCCATTTATTATTCTTTCAAACGATTTTCCATACCAAAAACTCTTCTTACTCCTCTAATGATCTTTCTCCTTTCAGAAAGGAGAAATAATACATAATAACTACAGAAAATAACTATTTCTTCATATTAAGATTTTGATATTATTTGACAAAATAAGAATTCGAAAGGTCATGCTGTCATTTGCATGTTTTTTCATAGGGAAAATTAACAGATAAACAATTAAAAATCCTATAAAGATTATAATTATTTAAAATTTAATATTAAGCACGACCTCCATTTTTGTCAATAACCTGTTGCATACGCTCTGCCACGAATTCTATGGTACTGTAAGTGAGATCTCGATCTATTTTAATTAAATCCTATATTGCCGAAGCTGGTCTCCAAAATTTCTCACGTGACTAAACATTTTCAAACTCTGCGCAAGCCATCCATATTGATCAAAGATTTAATACTACAAAAACTGATATGTTACAATTATAATATTTTAGCTTCGAGGGCTGTAAGGGAACGGATGCAAATTAGAAATCTGTTTAATCGCCAAGCGCATAATAATGGATTAAAGCCGGAAATGTGTGTGTTTAAAAGTGTTATATTTGATACAAAAGTATATTTATATTGAACAAATGTACTGCTGAAACAAATTGAATTTCTGTTTACTTTCCACAAGAAACTTTTCCGGCAATTTTCATAACTTCGTTCATTTATTGATATTATGTTTCTACAGTTTCAGCTTGAATCACAATTTGCACAAACCGTTAGTGAAATAATTTATGCGATAAAGTCCTGTTTCTTGAATAAGTGCAGCGGCCTAAATAAGAAACCTAAGTTAAAATTTGAACATCTCTGCTGTAAACGGATTTTTCTCTGTGTTTCATATTATCTTCATGATCATACATACTTTCCAAATATGCAGTACAGGTTCTAGATGCGCAGCCGCTATTTTGTCATTTAATTTTTGCCTTACATATAATACCGTCACTCATTTTCTAAGCCAGATTTTTTTTAAATTTTCGAAATTTCCTTAATGTAAATATATATATATATATATATATATATTTGTAGGTAGACGTGCTTGGCATGAGCAATTAGCGAATCGGTAGTTCGTTTAATTAATTTATCAGTAAAATTTCAAATATTAAGCGAGTTCCGATTATAGACTTAATTTTCTTGAAAAAGATGACGCCTGATATTCTCTCAAATAAAAAGTTTAGCAAAGATTTATTTATTCACATTACACTGCGAAAGATATTTATATGAAAAAAAGATATGAATTGCTATTTAAATTTAATTATTTACGTTATAAATAACTATTTATTTTTGCCGCTAATCTCACATTATACTTATATTCAAAACAAAAGAAGATATGGCGTCCAAGGTTATTTTTTACTGCGCTTCGTGATATACATTTTTAATATATATAATCCCATCTAGCAATTTTAGTTTGCAGAAAAGTTGCAGCAATCTTTCTCTGAAAATCTCCAAGCTTGCAGCAAGTTGGACACGGCAAGAGTGCAAGTTTGAAACAAGTTATAACAAACTTCGAAGTCACCACGCGTCGAACTTGAAGCAAGCTTGTCGCGTCAAACTCATTGCAAACTATAGCAAAAACAGAGTACGCAGACGAATCTTGGGTTCTAACCCCCGATTCTCGCTTCCTAACTTGTCGCCTTAGCCACTCAGAAAGCCAGACCTGGACGGCCGAAGATAGTTTGCGATAATAGATCGTGCATCTACACGTTTTATTTTAAACTGTCTTTTTGATTTCATTAAGTTTTTAAATTCTGAGTTGAGAATATAATTTGAAGTTAAAGAGAGCGATTTACGCTAATAACGACGTTTTGCTAGTAGAATAAATTATGAATTTTGGTTTCAAATGTAATTACTTTTAAAAATATGGGACACAAACTAAGGTATTATTTTTCAACAAACATTTGCTGTTTTTCAGGTTTAATTTTGTTCATGAACGTTAAAATTTCATCATTAAGAAAGAGACGATATACAGTTTTATTTAAAGTGCGAGTTCTATAGTTTAGCAAGAAGGTGGGGAATTTTTCAAAAGTGATTTTTTTTATAAAAAGACATAGTTAGTTTTTTTCAAATTATCATTAATTTATTGAATTAATAGAAAGAAGGACGGTCTAGGGGATGCTATTAATTTTTTTAAAAAACATAGAAAAGATCAAAATGAGATTTATACAACTGTATCCAGGTCGTGGTGTGTAAGTGTGCCGTGTCAACTTTACAGCAAACTTGCATTGCAAGGTGGGTGATCGATTAAGTTTGTCATGACAAGCTAATATGAAGAAAAATCACACTTTCTTCAAGTGCGCATGCCATCTGGGGTATATCTTAATTACTCACATCAAAGGATTTCCATAGACACGACGAACGATGCTTACAGATAATTTTGGATTCACTTTATCATCTCTCTTCATCGCTTTACACCAATTTTTGCGAAGAAAATCATTGTTTGGAACATTGATAAATTATGTATAGGGTACAGGTATAGTTTTGTTAACACACTAGAAAATCACTTGTCATACCATGACGGGTGCAAATTGCCTCTTCATTCGAGAGATTTCCCGTGACATGTTTAAATAGATATATATGCGAGAGAAATGTTTAACATTGATTGAAAACAGATAAAATAAACTTACGCATTATGACAGGAAATATGTTTTTAATTACATATTATATACATATTTCTTTATTCAAAACACCTCTTGGTAAACAACATTCAATGTGAAGTATTTTTCGTTGTTTAACAATTTTCCTTGTACTTCAGATGTCTTTGTGTAAATTTTAAAGTTGACAAAAAATATTATCAAATTTTATCATCACGATTGCACTAAATAATTAGATGCATCGTGGCGTCTAAACTATATAACTCGCATGATATACCACTGGCGTAATTTACTACTTTCTATCGAAAAGCGGAAATTAATTTGAAATATATGATTAATATAATTTAAAATTTCTCGAGAACTATTGATCATAGAGAGATAAATTTTATATCAATGGATAGCAAATTTTATTTCACTATTTTAAAGCTATT
>BGPR01019247.1:0-16221 GCA_013235015.1 Araneus ventricosus
TCCATTCCACGCCATTCCATTTTTAGCTCATCCATTTAGCCCCTCCATTTAATGAAAATCCATACACTAAAGATCACTCCGATCCTATACTGCACGTTCTTCTCTCCCCACTTGTTCCGATTTCCTCTAGAGCGAGAGAGACTCACCCGTCGCATTTCAGAATTTATGGTCCGGCAGTCCAAATGGAGCAATTGTGTATCCAAACGTCCGACCACACCGCTCCAATTCACATCGACTTTTCGCATTGGCGACAGGTTTTGGCGTGGAATGGAACGATCGTGAATGCCCAGCCTAAAGTTCACTCTGATCGTCTACTGCACCTTCTTCTCCCCCATCTGCTCCGATTTCTTCTAGAGCGAGAGAGACTCACCCCTTTCCCCCACGTATCTATACCCGTCGCATTTCAGAATTTGTGGTCCGGCAGTCCAAATGGAGCAATTGGGTATCCAAATGTCCGACCACACCTTTAATTCTTAATTTTAAAGATATATACAGGGTAGCCGTTTAAATTAAATTAATCTTTAAGTTGTCAATGGCCTTGACACTAGCAGAATGGTTGTTGCAAATATTTTTGGTTCTTTTGATTTGAGAGTGGATGGGGTTTTTTTAATGACTTTTAGGTTGAGATTACCTTGATAATGACAACGAGAAATAACCCTAAAATTAAATTCATTTCTTTTGTCATAGACACCAACCGAAACTCCAGAATCTAAAATTTCAATTACTAGATCTAAACAACTACAATTATTGTTATTATCATTGGTTTTATTCAGTTTAAGTTGTTCCGGATAGCAGTTAATCAAAAAGTCAAGGTTTTCAAAACCAAATACAATCAGGTCATCAATATAACGACAGGCAGAAATGAGGTTAATTTTTATGAATTATCTCTCGAAGGTATGAAGAAAAACATTCGCCAGTGCCCTGGAGAAACTAGTACCCATTGGAAGACCACATGTTTGTCTGTAGTAGTTGATACCATTGAAGAGATAATTTTCTAAGATGTTAACATTGCAAATTTCTAGCCATCTATTATCTATGAAATTGGAGTTAAGGTATAAGTCATATAAATTAATGTAGGCTTCAATTAATTTTCCATGTGGGAGGCTGGTGGAAAGATTCTCAAAATCAAAGGTGTTAATGCTATGAATTTTATTATCTTTAAGAAAGTTCAGAATTTCAATGTCACTACTAGTTATGAAGTTTGCTTCTTTTTCAATTTTTTTGTGAATGATTTTGAGAATATTAACGAAAAAATTTTCAAAATAAAAATTGTAACTAACTGTGCCACATGTACCAAGGCTGAATTTTAAAGGATTTTTGGAAATTTTGTATTAGGGAAAGTTGGCGTTTATCGGTTCTGGTTCTTGCTAACAGAAAAGTACTTTTCCATTAATAAATTTCTGGGCAGAAGTAGATTATTGGTATGATCGACAGTAATCGCCATGACGATAAATGATTTCCAAATAGCCAGTAATTGTCTCAATGGAACCCCAGCTTTAATATGCATTATTTATTAAAAAGACAACGTTGTTGGTTATTCCGAAAGATGCAGGGGGAAATTCGAGTGAGTAAACTCATAAAAATGACAACACCTTTAATCTAAATATTTTTATTTGGAAAATGTCACATACAAGATTTCCGGAAACCTTAAAATCAATGTAATATTGACATAAAACTTTCAATTAATAAAATGAGTCTTTCCTATTATGAAAATATAAGGAAACCTTTAAAACATCTTAGGATATAGAAGCTGAGGCAACAAAACATACTGTCAGGTATCTTCCTTTTTATTCAATTTTCTCATCTGTTTACTTGTATTCAGAGATATTTAGGAACTCTGATTTAAGTGACAGCTTATAATCCATGTTTCAATATAAGTAATTGCATATACTCCTTACTTCAATCTGTTTGATTGGAAATAGGTTTTTAGTTTGGTGTTTTGAAAAGAATGTGATTTCGAAGAAAATTATTTAGCTCATCACAGTAAGTGTTTTTTATACTTTACTTTGCGTCCAATCAGAAATCAATAAAACTACCTTATGAAAATTATTTTAAAGTAATTTACAGAGAAATGTTTATTAAACTAATATAGACATGTTAATGAAATAAAATCGTAATACACAACTGTGTTTAAAATTTTTGGTTCATAAATTAAGATGAACAAATTCTCTCACTGTTTAAACCAGTGGGAGTGGCCTCCCCTAAAGTTTCTCGTATACTGCTCAAAAATTTGTCATTTCCCCTCCCTTTGCGTGGATAAAAAAATCGAACCTACTGTAATCCAGAATGCAACGAATATCAGAAGGTTTAAATTGCAGATTATAGTGATTGTAAAATATTTAAGTGAAGAATCATATTAAAAGAGATGCCTATGTATTAAAACTTAGCAATATTTATTTTTCATCACACTCCAACAAGATCCGCTATTATACGAGCGAGCGAAAACAAAATAGGAGATAAAACATATCTATCACAAACTCCGTCTCAAGGGCAAAGTGACGTAATCCTCCCGCTTGGTACCAGAGAC
The DNA here is from genome assembly GCA_013235015.1 of Araneus ventricosus. NCBI lineage: Eukaryota > Metazoa > Arthropoda > Arachnida > Araneae > Araneidae > Araneus > Araneus ventricosus. The sequence continues at coordinate 2,528 of BGPR01019247.1, forward strand.
TGCTAAGTACGCATGCGCATGGAGATCACTTTTTAAACGAATGCTTAACAAGTATGCGATTATACAAACCGACAGACAGTCAACCCTTTGACGGATTTGGCCCAAAATTTATACGGACCTACATTCATGACGATAAAACTGTGTACCAAATTTTATCCATCTAGCTATTCAAGTTTTTGAGTTATAGTGTTCGCATGACTTCGGACATACAGACAGACAGACTTCCCTTTGACGGATTTTGTCCAAAATTTGATAGAAACCTACAAATTATGTTTAAAGACAACTTACCAAATTTCATCCCGTAGCTCTAATAGTTTTCGAGTTATCGTGTTCACAGACACACAGACATGATTCCCAAATTGTGTTTTTCGGACTCAGGGAGGTCTAAAACGTGGAGATTCGTCAAAATCTCGAGTTCGAATTTTTTGACGATTACAATACCTTCTCTTTGTATACTTCGTATACGAGAAAGTAAAAAAGGCAAAAAGGCATTTATTTTATAATAAAATTTGATTGTTATAAATGATGTAAAAGAAATCCTGTAAAACATTTTCAGCTGCAATTGAATTTCTTTAACCATTTCTGATGCACTCCATTTCTTTAATGCATAAACTCATATGTTTAAGACAAACAAAAAATTGATTAGGTAAACATTCTATGAGAAAAATGCAGGTGCTTCAACATTGCAGTTTCGTGAATAAAACCTTCTAAACCAAAAATATTTCCATCATTGAATTCTTCAAACTAATAAGAATAGTTTACAAGAATCGTGGAATTTTCCAAGTAAAACTTAAATATTCGTCAAGTTTCTTCACTTTTCGAATATTGAATATGATTTCAGAAATATGTTCTTTCGCATCTAATAGTTTATTAAAAACTCACCAAGGTTCCAAATTCGAATTGTCTGGAAAAAATAGTTTTTCTTACTAACTTATGTGAAATTTTAAATTAATAAACAAACCGTTGCATCATGTCTTACAGAGTTTTAAGGATATTTATGAGGATTTCTAGCGTTTCTGGCTGCTTCTTTTTCTTAAGTATCCTAAAATTTTATAGGAAATTTTCTTCCTCTTTTTTTAAGATAAAATTAATTAAATTTTTTAAGTTAAAATATTAATTTTCAAGACGACTGAAACATGAATGCAGATAATAACCTTCGAGTGCTTTCTACATTTTATATTCTCATTTAGTATTTTAAAAGTGAACACTTATTGCTTTTAGTTAATATGTTACGTGCGGGGCCGTGTTGAACCCTGTAGGGGCCCTTAGGTAATGCAAGTCTCGGGGCCCCTTTTAACCCTCACCAACTTACAAAAGCAGATATTATTTTATGGATTTTAATATAATCTCCATGTAAGCAATTTTTAAATAGCAAATTTTAAGAAATTTAAATAGCAAGACAATTAATTGCTGATCATTTTCAAGAAAGTTGGTTACAGTATATGGATTATTAAAAAATGCAAAGAGTAAATTTAAAAGTTTAGCCGCCATTATCCGGCTAGCTCATAGGAAGTGAAAATGACGGTTAAAATAACGTTGGGCAAATTTGAATTAAATGAAATTTATTTGTTCACACATCTTCCACATAGAATTATTCTGGGTTAACTAATATTACATTACATATATACAACTCGCTAAGCATGGCGAGATTTGTTCGTCCCGTGAGAGGAAAACCAGCCAGCCTTCTCGCACGAAGGCTCAAGTCACACTCCGTCTCGTTCTTCTCCGGAAAGTCAAAGGTCTTTGCAGCGCCATCCACCGGCAGGAGGGCGAGACAAAATGTCATTGTCACAAAAGCAATTTTGACAAAATAGTAAAAAAACTACCGAACTTTTTAATGTAAACTAAATACTGTATGTTTATGGGATTGGACATTTTCTACATTATAAAGAAGCATATTTTTTTAGAATTATAAAACACCATAATATAAAACTTGCAATAGGTAATTAATTAGGAACGTTGTTAGAATAATGTTAAAAAATTAAAATGATTTTAATTCAAATAAGTTTGAGTGTGCGGCATTTGTAAATTGAATGAAACCACAACGTTGAACTGCCTTCAAAATAACACATACAAAAATATGTCTAGGCGTTGCGCCCCTTCCCCCACACAAAGTTTCGGCGTCCCAAGGCAGGTGCCCACTTACTTTATTCAAAAAAACTCTTGGTAAACAACATTCCGTGTGAAGTATTTTTAGTTGTTTAACAATTTTCCTTGTACTTCAGATGTTTTTGTGTAAATCTTAACGTGATTGGGAATCCTAGAAAGTGCAACATAGAGCTGTCCATGTGAAAAGACAGGCTCATCGAGGTAAATTCCAACATTATCGAAAGTTTGCCCCTGCGATTTGTTGATAGTCATCGTGTAAGCTGGAATTGACGGGAACTGGCGGAGATTGAGAACGAATGGTAGATTCACGTCACTGGTGGCTAATTTAACTCTTGGCGAGAAAACAATATCGCCACGATTGCATTCAGATACAATTTGGCGTCCAAACTATATCACGCGCATGATATACCACTGGCGTAATTTACTACTTTCTATTAAAAAACGGAAATTAATTTGAAACATAGGATTAATATAATTTAAAATTTCTCGGTAACTATTGATCACAGCGAGATAAATTTTATATTTTTTTTAGATGGATAGAAATTTTATTTCACTATTTTAGAGCTATTAAATTTGAAATTAAATCGACAATTACTCTCTTTAATTTAAAATTACTGAAATTTAGGTTCTCTAACAATGAAATAATGCAGTTTAACGTCTCACAGTGCTATGGCACGAATTTTATTGTTGGTGACGTCAGAGCGTTATCGGAGGATCTGGGCTATTATATTAGTAATTCGCCCCTGAGGATATTTCAACTATGGGTTTACAGGAATTCACTCCAATCAGATCTTACTAGACTGATTCCACTTTCACGTTATAGGAATTCAATTCAATTAATCTAGTTAAGTTTTAGTTGCATTAACGTCTCGTTTTCAAGCAACGAAAGGGCTACTGCGGAACGGATCTCGTCGTTTTGACCCGCAGTCAGATGACTATATGTTCTAGTGGCAACAACTAATGGTTCTAGTGTGATTTGAACATGTTTCAGATTGAATAGTGAAGAAAAAATAACTTATTCGCTGAATCCTTGTTTTCTAAATAAGACTGTTACTGGGAAACACTATGAACTGCTCTTATGTATAGGTTGTTGTTTCGATAGTCCTTAAGTTTATTTTATTAGTCATTTATCATTGATATTTTTCATTTCTTTAAATTTCTAGAAATTACTAATATAATAGCCCAGATCCTCTGGTAACGCTCTGACGTCACCAACAATAAAACTCGCGCTATAGTATTGCGAGACGTTAAACAGCATTATTTCATTGTTAGAGAACCTAAATTTCCGTAATTTTAAATTTAAAAGAGTAATTGTATTTCTAATTTCAAATTTAATAGCTCTAAAATAGTGAAATAAAATTTACTATCGATAGATATAAAATTTATCTCGCTATGATCAATAGTTCCCGAAAAATTTTAAATTATATTAATCCTATATTTCAAATTAATTTCCGTTTTTTAATAGAAAGTAGTAAATTACGTCAGTGGTATATCATGCGCGTGACATAGTTTGGACGCCAAATTGTATCTGAATGCAATCGTGGCGATGTTGTTTTCTTGCCAAGAATTAAATTAGCCACCAGTGACGTGAATCTACCATTCGTTCTCAACCGCCGCCAGTTCTCGTCAATTCCAGCTTACACGATGACTATCAACAAATCGATCATGTTGGAATTTACCTGGGTGAGCCTGCCTTTTCACATGGACAGCTAGCTCTATGTTGCACTTTCAAGGTCTAGGATTCCCAATCACGTTAAAATTTACCCAAAGACATCTGAAGTACAAGGAAAATTATTAAACAACGAAAAATACTTCACACTGAACGTTGTGTACCAAGATATATTTTGAATAAAGAAATATCTAAATAATATGTAATTAAAAAAATATTTCCTGTCATAAAACATGTTTATTTTATTTGTTTTCAATCAATGTTAAACATTTCTCTCGCATATATATCTATTTAAACACGTAAAATTAGACGGGAAATCTCTCGAATGAAGAGACAATTTGCACCCGTCAAACCATGACGGGTGATTTTCTTGTTGTAATTAGTTTTGTAAATTTTGTTTCGCAATAAAGTGGAGTCGGCGGCCCTGGTGTCCGTGCTTTATCCACCTTGTGACCATTTAATACCGATGAGGTGACTCTAGTGGATCGGATGTCCAGTGTGGCGTTAGCTCAGATGATGGGGACAACGCCTGAGCCGGCACCCCTCCAAATTTCTTCACAACACTAGCGAGATGGCGTTTTGTCCCCTACGCCTGGGTTAGTGCGTCTACATACACGGCAAATCTTCAATGGAATCTGATTTCGAACCTGTAATCCTCAGACCCAGAGGCTGGGATCTTACTACTAGGCCACCGCGTCCACACGCTCCATTCAGGTTTACTAGGTTGATTCCATTTTTCAAACCAGCAAAGGAATTTCAGCACATTCTCAGGGCCGGATTAAACTCTGCAAGGGCTTTTAGGCAATGCACGTTTCGGCGGCCGCCTTTCCCCTTCGATAACCAGATATTTTTTATTGATTTTAGTATAATTACTAATATAATAGCTCAGATATCTCGGTAACGCTCTGACGTCACCAGCAATAAAACTCGCGCCATAGCACTGCGAGGCGTTGAACAGCATTATTTCATTGTCAGAGAACCTACATTTCAGTAATTTTGAATTTAAAAGAATAATTGCCGCTCTAATTTCAAATAATTTAATAGCTCTAAAATAGTGAAATAAAATTTTCTATCGATTGATATAAAATTCATCTCGCTATGATCAATAGTTCCCGAGAAATTTTAAATTATATTAATCATATATTCAAAATTGATTTCGGTTTTTTTAATAGAAAGTAGTAAATTACGTCAATGGTATATCACGCACGCGATATAGTTTGGACTCCACGACACATCTAATTATTTGGAGCAATCGTGATGATATAATTTGATAATATTTTTTGGCAACGTTAAAATTTACACAAAGACATCTGAAGTACAAGGAAAATTGCTAGATAACGAAAAATACTTCACAATGAATGCTATTCACCAAGAGGTTTTTTGAATAAAGAAATATGTAAATAAAAAAATATTTCCTGTCATAAGACACAGGTTTATTTTATTTGTTTTCAATCAATGTTAAGCATTTCTCTCGCATATATATCTATTAAAACACGTCAGATTTGACGGGAAATCTCTCGAATGAAGAGACAATTTGCGCCCGTCATACCATAACGGGTGATTTTCTAGTAACTAAATAAACAGTCTGTAAGTAACAAATATTACGTCAAATTGGAATAAGAAAACATTTAACTGCAGGGCACCTTGCAGAGAGTTGGTTTAAGTATCTCGCGTATAATTTTTTTAAATTTAAATTTAAAAATAATTTTCAACAAAATGATAAAAAATTTACAAAACTTTTTAACGCATTCTAAATTCACGAATACAAAGTTAATCATGGCTATTGACTTGTGAGTCGGTCAGTCAGCTGCAAAAATTGGAATACGCTGGTCGGCAGGAAAATTTGAAAATATGAAAAAAAATTAAGATTAATGTTCTGAAATTTAAAAAAATACTCGATTTTAATTTGGATACGTTCGAATGCATGACCCTCGTGGCCTGACCTTTTAAGTGGGTTGTCCCTCCGCCCTTCCCTAACTTTTTAACACTTTATTTACGTAGTTAATTTTAACTGATTATGTACTGACTCCTGTACTTATTAAAATGTTTTAATGTCTTAAATTTTATTGGGCATTCGCCCTTGGGGGGGGGGGGTTCCGGGCGGGGGCCTGGCTTTTGCGCTTCTTGTTCTTGGGGGTTTGGTGTTCCTGTTCTTGTATTTTTATTGTTTGACTGACGAGTACTTAGATGGCTTCATGTATGTATACCAAGGACTATCATTTAGTACTACCGACAGGTGCTGTTCGGACTCACTGGACTAGAAAGCATTGCAAAAACTATTTATTTTTAAACAGGTTGAAGTCAATTTTTGAAATTTCTAGGAAAATTTGTGACGATTTGCAGCGTTTGTGATCTGAATTGTATATATATATATATGATATTTTAACTTTCCGAAATAATCTTAACGACACCTCATTTTAAATACCTCTACTTTCATCATAATAAACGCACTACAACTTTCTTTTCAAGTCACGAGTTCTAAAGGGGAAATTCTCTTTTCTGGGAACTTAAGCGTTCTGCGCATTCATTTCTGCCCTTTTTCACGCCAGCATGTAAGCTTTCAACAACAACGCGACGCTCAGGCGTAACCTTCTGAATACTGGTCATGGAGCTACGTAAAAATCGAATACTTTACCTATTAAGAATGCCTAAATAAAAGAAGATAAAGCCAAATATTGTCTCTTCCATGACTGAAATGGACTACATTTCACCTCAGTAAAGCCTGATCTTATATATATATATTGTTATGTAAGTAATCCCTTGATTGAGTTTCTATTTTTTATCATTATTATTATCCATTTTTGTTTCTTGTGTTTTGCAACGTTGGTTTTGTTTTGTAGCACCGTTGGTGCTTTTATGTTCTATGTGTATGTGTATGTTTTTGTCTGTGTTTCTGTGTGTTTTTGTGTGTATTTTTTGCACGTAGTTCTCTCTCTCTCTGTAATCCATACACTCCAAATATTGTAACTTTTTTCTTTCATGACTGGTCTGGCTCCTCCCTGTCGATCCTTGCTGACTCTAAACCCTTTGGGTGAGTCGGTCGGCGTGGGTTATGTATGTATGTGTACTTAGATGGATTTTGTTGTTTTCTTGACTGGTGAGAGACCACGGGGTCTGTTTTTGATGCTCTTTTGTGGGTTTTTGATGATATTTTACAAAAATTTTTAATGTCTCCTTCTTTTCACTGGTGTGTCGTACTGAGCTTGTGCTTTTGAGTGTTTTGAATAATTAAATTTTGGTTCCAGATCTGGTGATAAAAATCAAACAGAATTCAATTAATTTATGGTTATCTCCAAGAGTAATATCGATTCAGTGACGTACTTTTAAATTTCTTTTTTTTTCTCTTGTAAGTACGTTTTAGGTTACTTTATTTATTTTGTTCTTGTCCTTTTTTTGCAATGTTTGTAACGTTCTGTGCTGTGTTTGTGATGCTTTTGTTTGTTATGTCATATTGATATTCTTGTATTACTTTTATATTTCCCCACTGGTCTACTAAAAGCCTTACACCCTTTCGGGTAGGCCGGACCGGTGTGGGTTTTAAATAAAAAAATTAAATAAATGCATGACCCTCGTAAATTAAATGAAGCACAAAATTAGATTATCCTGAAAATACCACAAAATGACCTCGAGGTTTCGGGCCATTCAAAGCGATGGGGCACCTAGGAAGTTGCCCACTTTTCCTATCTGATAATCGGGCCCTGAACATGCTAAACTCCTCTCATCCCCACACTCAGAACCGTCGTATCCAATGGGCTCATTGGGCTGTATCCCGGGGGCGTCCTTGATCCAAGGAACGCCTACAAATTTGCTGTGCAGATTTTATTTTTTGTAAATGGACAGCCATCGATTTTATAATGTTTCATAAACACGTAAGTATATCGGTACAAAAAATATTCGTTCAGAGATAATCAGTGAGAAAACCATAAACTATGCGCGTAATGGAAGTTACCTACATTATCAATGATAAAGTAGGTAGCTGTACGCTAATACTTAATATCAAAGTAGCGTCTCAGATTTAGTTCTTTAATTACATTATAGAGAGTTATATCAAAGAATATAAGCGCTCAGATTCCTAGTTATGGGTCAGATGGGGGAGAAACTACTCTAACCCACGTCGCTCAAATATGTAAAGACGGCAATGCCCACCAGGGGGCCGGGGGAACAAGGAGCCCCTATAGGGGATGCTACCCTATTCTACACACACTAAGCTTCCTAAACCGCACATAAAAGGCCTCCTCCGGAAGAGGATGCTTGAAGAGTGGCAAACCTCATGGAAGAATGGCGATACAGGCAGGAAAATCTTTAGCATCGTGCCCTCAGTTAGTCTCCGTCGCACTAACTGGATTAGAGAGGATGTTATCTTCTTCTCTCAACATGGACCTTTCCCTGCCTACCTCGAAAGATTTCACCTGTCTGACAGCGATTATTGCAGTTGTGGTGGAATTGGCACGGCACTTCACTATGCGACGGAGTGTATTTATACAGTGTCTTGGCATATGAGGAAGGCAGCGCCAAACTTCGAACAAGAATGGCTGAAAAGGGTCGTCAATAACCTCGTCTCCAGGCATAAAATTCGTGGGATTATCAAATTCATTAGCGAAAACAGAGATCTTTTCCGGCCTCCCTAGACTTCAACTTTCAAGCGAGCTGAACTTAGTAGCTCAATTACCGGACATTCCCCCCTTCAAATAATAATAGAAAGGTATAACATCATCTAAAAAAAAGACTATTACGAACTTACAGTGTAAAAGTGAAAATGCCTGTGCTGTACATAGTGTATATATTTCCTTCTTTTTGTTTATTCTGCTTTTCTTAAATAAAATTCCCGTGTCTTGCCCATCAAACCGTTGAGTGACCTGTCTGGTCACGGGTACGGGGGTAAGAGACGGCGTTCTGTTCTATAGGGGATTCTGAGCCCATATTTGTACCCCGTTCAAGCAACTGGCTATTCAACTAGTGGATAAATAAAGATTTGGAGGAAATTTGAGAGTGTCATCATTACGCCCCTCCCCTTGTACAGCAGGTGTCCCTCCCCCTTTTCGGGATATCATCCCCCCTCACGTTGGTTGGACTCCAACGCCACCCCTGCTGCCCACGCTGCTTCATTGAAATGTCCAAATATCACCTTCAAGCATCCACCGCTCTGCATATGCGTGATATTCGAAAGCAGGAAGCCCGCATTTACCGCGAAGAAAATACGCGTTACTTAACAAAGCGAGAAAGACATCATCTTAATTTCACGCCACCCTCGAACGGGTCGTTAACTATTTGACACCCAGTGACGTAACACCCCCGCACGTATATCTCCCGCTTCCTCCTTTTTCTACATCAATAAACCGAAATGAAACTCGGTAATTGCTGCTGGACACGTGTTTCGCCCTTGCCTTTCGGATCCATCTCATCTCGCCGCGATTGCAGTTCGCACGCACGCACGGAAGCATCGGGAGAAGATCTCTATCGGCTCTCCTTCCAAGAAGTTCTCCTCGACATTCATTTACGAAGCGGTTTTTAAATCGGCGGCATTGAAAAATCCATGGGCGATCGTTCGTGATTTGACCTCTGGGACCGCACGTCATTCTACGTCACAATCTCTTATCAGGTATGAAGTCGAACGTTATTTGTAGTATTATGTTCGATTTTTTTTTTCTTCCGCCTACCCGTACGTATGTTTTTTTTAAATCTCTATCCTTACTTTTGTTACATGTTAGAGATAATAAATCTCCTGTTTACCGTTTTGGGTTTTTAAAAAATGACCGTACATCCCAGTTAACACATTCAATGCCGCTGGCGCGTCCAGAACCTGTTATCCAATTACCTCCCCTTCTCTACTGTACTTAAGAGATGACAGAGAGGGGGTCGTCTAATTAGAGAGATGGTTCGAATTCGCTTTCGCGTCCAGAAACTATTATCCAATTAAATGACCCCTTCTCTACTGTAGTTAAGAGATGACAGAGAGGGGGTCAATGCATAAACACACGAACATCACACGTTTACAAAAACATCACACCTTTCTCTGTTAAATGAAACTAAAACCAACTCCCTATGTTATTTGGTTGCGGAGCTATAAGCGTTTAAAAATACCACGAAAAGCGTCATAATTTTTTCCTTTTCCGACACACCATTAGGCCATTATGGAGAGACGTAAATCTACGTCAAAAAATCTGAGCGCTCGTGGCGATTCCTGACTTGCCCAAGATCCTCATTTTCCATGCGGGGGAAGTATACGAGAAAGTAGACCCACCGGGGGTGAGGGAGCAAGAGGGACAAAATTCCCGGGCCATCCAGGGATAAGGAAATATATATTTTTCTTATTTCTAAGAGTATTTAATTTTATCTATGACACATGGGGTCCACCATGAGTTGAACTATACCTTTGAATATATTTTCTCTGAATATAAAACTAGCACATTGTAATTGTATTATTCGAAATAAAAGTAGGTGACTAGAAGTCAGATTTTCGTAACTAAACTTGATGTGACCGGGCAACCAGAAGAAAGACTTCCATCCGCTGACTAATCACCACAGTCATAACCCGCGAGAGGGGCCCACATGCCAATGTGAGGGGCCCGCGTGTTAGTACTTTGTCTCGGTGCTCGACACGGTTCTCGGCGGCCCTGCAAAAAAGTTTAGGGAAGACCGCTGGTTTGGAGCTATGCCTCTCTGTCTGAGTTATATATAATAATATTATTATATATAATATAATATTATACACGGTGATCATAAATTATTGGACCCATTTCAAAAACAAGTAATATAAAAAAAATTATTTTAAAGCCAATTCCTACTTAAGTGATTCGAGATATAATGAAAAATGTACTGCGCATGCGCAAAGATATGGCTGAAATATGGAGGTGCTTCGATGATCCCATGGGCCATCCATATACCCAAGAACCAAGTCTGTAATGTTAATAGTTTTCGAGATATAATGAAAAACGTACTGCGCATGCGTCATGCAAAATATGAAATGACAGACAAGAAGGCGAATTAATATTGCATTGTCATCTAGTTCTGAGCTATGTTTAAAGTTTCAAGTCTCCAGCTCATCGGGAAGTTAGTTTAAAATCGATTGCAACATTTGGCGACAAACTTAGAGACAAATTTGGCGACCATTTTGGCGATTTGGCGGCAAAGTTGCGAGGCTCTAATAAATAAAATTAATTAATTCAATTTAATTAATGAATTAATATGTGAAAAAACTGTATTAACATCAAGTGTCATCCACTACAAGTTTTAAAAAATGTATTTGAACTTGAGTGGATGAATAAAAAGTATTTTATTAACGATTGAAAATTTGAACAAGATATATATATATATATATATATATATATAGGGAGAGTGTGAACTAATAGTAGGAATTCAAATTAATAATCAAAACCCTATAATACAGCAACTTTGATTTTTTTTTTCCACTGAAAGATTATCTCAGAACATTATTTTTTTCAGAAAGGTAGCTTGCCATTTCGGCGCATTAATTCTTCTGCAGGGGAGATACCCAACGCAAGTTTCAAAATGGCTGCCGTGCAGCAGAAGACACGTCTCTGCTTCCACGAAAGCAAATCAATTGTAGCAGTTCAAAGAATTATTCGGTTAGAGTATCGAATTTGTCGGTCTCCAACTCCATTAAGCGTTGGTGATTGCTAGTCGCAATAAGTTGATAGGATTAATTAAGGAGTGAAAGTCTCCGTCACTGATGCACATTTCCTGTTTCCTTAAATTTGTAACACCAACTCTTGATGAAGTTCTCACTTCGAGATTGACAATTTCGATACTCTAACCGAATAAGTCTTTGAACTGTTACAATTGATTTGCCTTCGTGGAACCAAAGACGTGTCTTCTGCTGCACGGTAGCCATTTTGAAACTTGCGTTGGTAATCTCCCCCTGCAGGAGATATAAAGCGCCGCAACGGCGCGTTGCATATAAAAAAAATTTTGAGCTACTCTCTCATTTAAAAAAAAACCCGAAGTTGATGCATTATAGGGTTTTTTTAAAAATTAATTTTTGAAGTGGGTCGAATAATTTATGACCACCCTGTACAATACTATTATTGTATGATTACTAATATAATAGCCCAGATCTGTCTCTCACTGATCCGGTAACGCTATGACGTCACCAACAATAAAATTCGCGCCATAGCATGCGAGACTTTAAATATCATTATTTCATTGTTAGAGAACCTAAATTTCAGTAATTTTAAATTTTAAAAAGTAATTGGCGTTCTAATTTCAAATTTAATAGCTTTAAAAGAGTGAAATAAAATTTGCTATCGATTGATATAAAATGTATCTCGCTATGATCGATAGTTCCGGAGAAATTTTAAATTATATTTATCATATATTTCAAATTAATTTCCGTTTTTCAATAGAAAGTAGTATATCACGTCAGTGGTATATCATGCGCTTGATATAGTTTGGTCGCCACGATGCATCTGATTATTTATTGTAATCGTGATGATATAATTTGATAATATTGTTTGGCAATGTTTGACAAGCAGAGAAGTGCATTGTTTTGATTAGACATCTGAAGTACAAGAAAAATTGTTAAACAACCAAAAATACTTCACTCTGAATATTGTTTACCAAAAATTTTTTTGAATAAAGAAATATGTAAATAAAAAATATTTCCAGTCATAAAACATATGTTTACTTTATTTGTTTTCAATCAATGTTAAACATTTCTCTCGCATGTATATCTATTTCAACACGCCAAATGTGACGGGAAATCTCTTGAATGAAGAGGCAATTTGCACCCGTCATACCATGACGGGTGATTTTCTAGTATTATCAGTTACAATTGATAAAATTTAGCAAAAATAATTAATTGAAATTATGGTCGTATATTGTTTTCATTATTATTATTGCTTACTTTTCTGTTTCTTTCATTTATTTTCTTTTTAATTTAAATTTATATTTTTCTATTATTTCTAGTTTTGTATAATAATGAGAAACCCGTGAACACCGCGAAATAGATGGTTTTTGAAATAAATTCTTCAATAGAAAAAGACTTCTCTTAAACCTAAACTCGATTTCCTTCATTGTACTGTGAATGCGTGATATTTGCAGAGGTTATTTAAATATGCGCATTACTGCTCTCGCTGAATGAAATTCTAATATGCATTTTTTCTTGTGACGTTTATTCATCTGCATGGTGCCACTCACCTTCAAGCAAAATATTATATACACTTTCAGTTACCGTGTTTATTCACGCTTGGTAAAAATATTAGGTGCGTTTAGTTGAGCGCACGTTACCGTAACAGTAATTAAAAGTAAAACACATAATGCGAGAATAAATTTGGCATCATTGAATAAACAGGCTTTTTTAAATTAAAAGCTGACTTAAAAATCGTTTTCCACGGATAATAATTTCCAAAGTTATTAGCGGAAAACATTGAAATTCAAAAAAATGACTTAGGCTGTCTTTTTCAAACAGACGCTGATGTTAAAGGCGTAGGACTACTTGACTCGCGTGAATCTTTTGTTCTTCGAAGCTTCTCGGTTTCTCTTTGTTACTCTAGATTCTTTTTTGTTTCTCGAAGTTTCTCGGATTTCTTTTGTTACTCGCTATACTCTTTTATTTCTCGAAGTTACTCGCAATACTCTTGTTCCTCGAAGTAACTCGTCATTCTCTTTTGTTTGTCGAAGTTACTCTCAATTCTCTTTTGTTTCTCTGAAATGTTAATGTATAGAAAATTGGCGAAATAAAATGAAACTAAGGTTACAATAAAAATTGTTTTATTTCTTAAATAAAATATATTACAATGACAATTCTTTTGTTTTGAATTCTTCAATCGTGCGTGGATATGCTACAATTCTGTGTAGGATAGGCCGATGATATGAGAAGTAACAAACCTAATTTAATAATTTTTTGTAACTTCTGTTGTTACCCTTTATCTCTAAAATAAGGCATTAGTTATGTTTC
>BGPR01019247.1:16321-29612 GCA_013235015.1 Araneus ventricosus
AATTTTTTTTTTTGTAACTTCTGTTGTTACCCTTTATCTCTAAAATGAGACATTAGTTATGTTTTTAACACATGTAGTTACCGAGATATAGAGGATCGAGTCACCAATTCATGTGTATTTTTGCCCAACTTTGCTGCAATTCCTATTTTCAATTTTTTTTGTAACTTCTGTTGTTACCCTTTATCTCTAAAATAAGACATAAGAAGTAGGCATATACTTCCAATTGGAAAAATACCCTAAACGACGTAAAAAAATATATTTTATAATTATATAATAAAATTATATTTTATATTATATTTTTATTATTATTTTATATTGTTTGAGTCAATAAATACACTTCTGAAAAGATTTTGAAGAATAAATTTTTATATATTCCCCTGTCCTATTAATCATATTTAAGTAATATAGTTTCGACACACTAACATTTTAAACAAAACAAGTTCACTCTTCTACTACTAAAACTGAGCGGTAAGGTGCAAAGAGCTCTACGCTGTATTCCACAACCTACATGTCCTTGCCGTTTGTTCAAGCAGATATTATTATTGTACGATTTATCTCTACTAATAATAAAGGAAAATGTGTGCATCTGTGTCTGTGTGTTGGCGCTGTACAGGACAGACCGCTAGACCTAGAGCAACGGAATTTGGCACAAACATTCTTTGGAGGGTGGGAATGTGCACCTCGGAGCCGGGTGTTTTTTAAAAAAATTTTAATTAGATTTTTAAGTAATTAAAAATGAAGTCAAATTATGGCATTCTTCCTTAATAACCTCCGAAAATATTACAGCACAAAAATTATTTTTACACCATCTGAAAATTTAAAAAATTATCGCCTCAATGATATCAGTTAAGTTGTCGTACGATTTTTTCTCCAATTTTAATAATTTTTTAAAAATATGGCATAATTTACTTTTCATTGTTAAACCTTTTTCATTGTTTAAACAAATATTTAGCATCATGTTTATCTTCCATTGTTGAAAGCTAAGAAAATATCTAACTGGATTTTACTTTCTTCTTTTATTTGGTCAGTTTTTCTGTGAAATCTGTAAAGGAAGTCCTCAAGATATTAAGTATATAATGAAATTATCCAGTAAACTGAAAGATTATCTTTGCTATGTTTTAATTCTTTTTATCAGCGTATTTTAAGCTAATTAGCATGCTGTTGAACGTAAAATATGCCGCGACAATTTAACATTGAAAGCAAATGCTTATTTTACGTTAATGTAGACAAGGAACAGAACAAGTGCAAGGCTACGAAAAGAATGCGGGTAAAATGTCAATAGCAATTTAAAGTTTAACATTAATTTGTTAAGGGAACCATGAGTATAAAATTATGCATAAGAGATTCAATTAAAATTTTATTCTTGGCGATCAAGTTGGTCACCGAAGGCGGCTAGTATTTGTATATAATAGTATTTCATTATAGTTATTTTTACTACAAAGATGCCTTCGGATTTATATAACTCAAGAAAAGAATTTAGTTGATACGGAAGCTAAATAACCATCTGACGTTGACCGTTGTTGAAAGCAAAATAATTTTTTTCTTACTTGGAGAAGAAGATTTAAAATTCGAAATGGAAACGACTGAATCAAAATAATTAAGTATTGGAAATAGTCACAATTCCTTCAAAATGAATATATTTCTTAGAGATTTTGTATTTTATTTCAATTGATATTTTTTGAAAACAATGAAAAGTGTCATTGCCTTTTTCATCGAAACGCAAAAGTCAACATGCGAAGCACACTCCTGAAAAAGTAGCAACTTTGGTGAAAAATCTGGAGTTGTCAGGTGGTTTCTCTTATGTGATTGATTACCTAAATCAGCCGGCGATCTTTCTTCCATTCTAGGCAAACAAGCAATTTCTTTTTTACTCTAGATAAAAAAAACAATAAAAGAAATTAGAATGATATATATATATATATATATCTTAGAATATTGTTTGATTTGCATGTTTCTTTTGTGTATTTATCTTAGAATTTATTCCAAATAACTTAAATCTACATTTTTTCTTGTCAAATGTCTCAGATGAGAATTTCTCAGAAATGTCGGAAGAAATATACGCATTTCCATTGGTAGCTGTTAAAATAATTTGCAAAAAATTAATAAAAAGTTCATCAAACCGAAATTCTGATTCGTAGCGACTGTTTTCTTTCAAATTGTCTGAATATTTCCTGTAATATAATTTTACTTATTATGCTCATTCAAATATAAAATGATTCCTTTCATTTACAGAGTTTTTGACTTAAAATTACAGCAAACAAAGAAAAAAAACCTATTGAACATTTTTTTCTTTAATAATTTCAATAATTCTTTACAAATTAATTTTAAAAGCAATTTGCAACAAAGCTTTTAGGTAGATTCCTTATAGGAACTCTACCTATTGCAATGATGATCATGACACGACTTCAGGAAAATTTCTGCACAAATCTTCGCCGATCATGACCCCTGGAACCCAAAACTACCCTTCGTTCAAAAGTTTATATATATATATATATATAATTAAATACTTCAAGTAATCAAAACATGTGTTATATTTTCAATATATACATATATTAATCTAAAAATTAAAATTAAAATAAAGTTACCTTATCAATATAATCGCACAAATGAAACACAAAAGATAGTTTGATTACATACTATTACTATATATAACGCTTTTTCCCATGTTATCTTGTGAACACGATAACTGGAGTAATTTTGATTTAGATTTAACCAGCGTGGAATATCTTGTAAGGATAGTGAAAATCTCTGTCGAGTTCGTAGATGGGCTAGCCAGCTCAAAAGGGGTGGAAATGGAGGGGGGTGGAAATTTTCATTTTCCTATAATTCCTTTACAATTAAAAATAGAAAGAAAATTCAAATTAGGCGAATTATTGTCTTATCATAACGAACAATTTTTGGATTTTAAACTTTTCCGATAGCTACAATTGCTTAGAATTTATGAGCTGAAAAGTGGTTTTCCTAACATAAAGTGCGATTTTTTTGTTGTAATGAAACTCAAATCACTTGTAATGTTTTATGCCAATGTGCTTTTGCCAATGTTAAAGTTATGATAAAAAAATTTTCTGTTAATATTAACTTCAAAAAAGAATTTCATTTTTAGATTTTAATAAAATGTAAACTGGCGTTTTTTCGATAAATTGAGTCATCTATTCATTGTTACGCACGGAATACAACGGCTGATGCAATCAAGCCATATACAGACAATATAGATGAATCAAGCATAAAATATCATCATGCTACAATGTTGCGGACCAGAGGTTCAAAATTTAAGGAGGTTTTTTATTTATTTATTTACTAGCCGCCTTCGGCTACCAACTTGTTCACTGGTAAAACGATTTCAATTGAATCTTGCATCATTTTGTATTCATGGTTCTCTTAACAACGTAATTTTAAACTTCAGATATTTCACCCATGGTAGATATTTAACCCATGTTCTATAAGTGACCATGGACCTCTTCTGTTCATTGTCTACATAAATGTTCCTAATGGAGTCAAATAACTGACCATGTCATATAACCTCTTAATGCCATGTTATCGGCACTGTCTTCACTTTCTCATTCCTCTTGTAAAATACGCCTTTGATTTCAACATTTAAATGACGCGGCACATTTTATGGCCAGCGGCATGTTAGCTGGATTAAAACATGCTGAGAAAAGAATGAAAACACAGTATCCATAACCATTCCGATTACTGGTTATATTTCTTAATGTAGGCAAAGCAGTATCTCGGGTAGCTTGGTCTAGAACAGGGGTGGTGAACCTTTATGTATCAACGTGCCATTTTTTATAAAAAATGTTTAATGAGGTCATAGACGTGCCGTCAAATAATTTTGGGGTCTATTCTGGTACCCCCGGGGGGGGGGGGGGGGGGGGGCGGTTTCGCAGGTGGGGGAGGGGAGAAGGAACAGCCCCCAACCCAACCGGGAGTACCAGAATAGACCCGTTTGACTTCGTTATTATTGGGAAATTATAATACTAAATACTATCAACTCAAAACTCTTTATTTACTACAAAAAAAATGCATTTTGCAATATCTCAGTTATACGCGTAATTCAAATTAAAGTAACATTAGTGTGACTTCTGTTGTTGCAGATTAGATGACAAATAACTTATATTAGGGTTGTAAGATGTTACTTTTAGCAGAATGCATGCTGAACTGGAGTCGTCTGTCAAACGGTTTCTAAGCGAGTCTTTAATGTTATTCATTCTGAAAACCGTAGCGTAGGATCAACTCGCGTTCGTTCGTAATATGTTTCATAGTGAACTTTGTGATCGGTGGCGTGCCCAAAATATTGTGTCGCGTGCCATCAATGGCACGCGTGCCATTGGTTCGCCATCCCTGGTCTAGAAATTTCACAAAAATTTTGATGAAATAAAATATCAAAGCAAAATGTATTAGGTTATTATCTCAGAGTACAACAATGAAAGAGAAATATGCAAATCAATATTTGTTTCAACAATGAAAACGGTTTGAGTTGCGTTTCAACAATGAAAAGTATTGTTGTGGATTATGCCAAAAAATATATTTTTAAATTTATTAAATTTCGGGGAAACATTGTACAGCAACTTAATTTATATCATTCGAAAGGTAATTTTTTGCACTTTCAAATGGTGTAAAAATGATTTTTGTGCTGTAATATTTTCGAAAGTTATTAAGGAAAAACACTAAAATTTTGCTTAATTTTTAATTAATTAAAATTCTAATTAAAATTTCAAAAAAAAACCGGCTCCGAGGTGCACATTCTCACCCTACAAATTATGTTTATGCCAAATTTCGTTGCTCTAGAGCACCAACACACACTCAGACACAGATTTCACGGAAAAATTGATCAAATAAAAGAAGAAAGTAAAATCCAATTAGATATTTTCTTTGTTTTCAAAAATGGAAGAGAAACACGCAATTAAATATTTGTTTTAACAATGAAAACGGTTTAAAATGTGTTGCAGCAATGAAAGGTATTGCTGCAAATTATGGCAAAAAATATTTTTTAAAAATTATTAAAATTAGAGAAAAAGTCGTAAGACAGCTTAATTGATATCATTGAAAATATAATTTTTTAAAATTTTCAGATAGTGTAAAAATTATTTTTGTTCTGTGATATTTTCGGAAGTTAGAAAGCCGCCAAAATTTATCTTAATTTTTAATTAATTAAAATTTTAAAAAAGGGCTCCGAGGTGCACATTCCCACCCTCCAATTTATGTTTGTGCCAAATTTCGTTGCTTTAGGTCTAGCGGTCTGTCCTTTAGAGAAACAACACACATCCTCCTTCATTATTAGCAGAGAGTTTCTGTTATGTATACTCGACATAATACCAGAGCATGCATTCCCTGCAAAATTAATGCTCGAAAAATTATGCTTTGTCCGTCTTCCATTTTTTGCAAACTGACAAACACTTTTTGGAAGGTCTTTTGCAAACACTCATGATAGCCGAAAAATCCCATTTTTTCTCTTATACTCATGCTAGCCAAAAAATCCCTTTTTTTCTCTTATACTCATGCTATCCAAAAAATCCCATTTTTTCTCTTATACTCATGTTAGCCAAAAAATACAAAAGCATTTCAGAAGTTTGTCTATCTGTAGCGAGCAGGAACAACCATCAACTCCTGGAACTTTCTGCAATTTTTAGCAGAGTATTTGAAATTCAGCAAGGTAAAAATGGTACTAAATCATAGAATAAATATTTTTTAAAAATTTTCATCTGCCTTTAGTCTTCTTTTAATGAAATAAATATATGTTCGATAAAGTATTGTAACATAATGCAATACAGCTCTATAAAAAAGTATTGTTAAGGACGTCTATCTTCATTACATACTAGCCGCCTTCGGCGACCAGTTTGATCGCCAGAAATAAGATTTCAACTGAATCTCTTATGCAAAATTTTATATTCATCGTTCAAGTAGTTTTAAATTTCAAATTGCTATTGACATTTAACCGGCGTTCTTTTCGTAGCCTTGCACAGTTCCTTATCTACATTAACGTAAAATGCGCATTTGATTTCAACATTAAATTGTCGCGGCACATTTTGCGTCCAGCAGCATGCTAATTGGCTTAAAACATGCCGATAAAAGGAATTAAAACATAACAACGATAATCTTTCGGTTTACTGGATTATTTCATTATATACTTACTATCTTGAGGACTTCCTTTACAGATTTCACAGAGAAATTAATTAAATAAAAGAAGAAGGTAAAATCCAATCAAATATTTTCTAAGCTTTCAACAATGGAAGAGAAACACGCAATAAAATATTTGTTTTAACAATGAAAACGGTTTGAAATGCGTTGCAACAATGAAAAGTATTGTTGTAAATTATGGGAAAATATATTTTTAAAAATTTATTAAAATTAGAGAAAAAAATAGTACGACAACTTTATTGATATCATTGGAAAGATAATCTTAAAGTTTTTAGATGGTATAAAAATAATTTTTGCGCTGTGATGTTTTCAGAAGTTATTAAGGAAAAACACCAAAATTTAGCTTAATTTTTAATTAATTAAAATTTCAAATAAAGGCTCCGAGGTGCAGATTCCCACCCTTCAAAGTAAGTTTGCGCCAAATCTCGTAGCTCTAGGTCTAGCTGTATGTTCAGTAGAGAGGACCAACATACAGACACACGGACACACACACATTCTCTTTTATTATTAGTACAGATAGAGATTAATCAGACAAACTTTCTTTATAATTACGCAAAATAGACACTTTTCAGCATTCGATATATATCTTCTTTTTTTTATCTTTAAATAAGGATTTGCAAGGCAGTATTAGAATATCGAGTTTTCTTTCACCTGCTGAATCAAATTTGAAATATATTCCCTCCTACTATAAAGGTATTTTTTTAAACATGCCATAATGAATTTTATCGATTGCTACTGTTGAAAAAAAAACCGTCTCTCATTAGAAAAAGAAATGTCTTCTTTTTCATTCTCCCAACTGCACTTCATTTAATGAGAATTTTCATTTCTGCTCATTACAGAACACACCAAATTGAGCTGTAGTTCTTTAATAAGGAAAAAATCATTTTAATTCGTTGAGAGACTCCAATCTCCAAAATCTGCCCTTTTTTTCCTTTTTAATATACATTTTGTTCTTCAGAAACGTGTTTTCGCGGTTAGCTGTCATTGAAAATGATTATTGCTCAAGCTTCCGATGAAAGGATTCATCGTGCGTGATAAAAATGTTACTTTTGTTCGTCACATGTATGACATTTATGGGCAGCTAGTCGACATAATGGTTTGGTTCTGATGAAACTTGCGTTATTTTCTTTTGGTCCTTTTTTTTAATAACTGCCAGTCAGGCATGTCATTAGCAATATTTTTTATTAAAATCCTCATAATTTCTTGAATTTTGGAGGTGAAATATTTTAACAATAGCTTAGCTTAATATAAAAATATCGTATTATTTTTTTTTCGACTTTCTTGTGACTTTTTTCAATATACAAGATGAAAAATTGTTTTTAAACCAGCGGCAGTGGTCTCCCCTAAACTTTCTCGTATACTTCTCGAAAAAGGTGCTGTTTCCCCTCCCCCCGCGTGGATAAAAAAATTCGAACCTGTTGTAACCCAGGATCCAATGACTATCAGAAAATATTTAGGTAAAAAATAAAATTTAAAGAGATGCGTACCCATTTTTACTCTTTCTTGACTCAAGGACAATCTTTCCGCATGCACAGATTGCTACCAAGCACGCATGCGCATGGAGAATCGGATGAAAACAAAAGTGCCAAGCAGGAGTCAATAAATACCGTGCACAGAAGATTGCGTTATGTACGCATGCGCGTGGAGACCGCGGATTCGTTGGAGATGCGATTATACAGACCGACAGGCAGTCAATCCTTTGACGGATTTGGCTCAAAATTTTATACGGACCTACATTCATGACGATAAAACTGTGTGCCAAATTTTAGCCATCTAGCTGTTCAAGTTTTTGAGTTATAGTGTTCTCATGACTTCGGACATACAGACAGACAGCCTTCCCGTTGACGGATTTTGTTCAATATTTGACAGAAACCTACAAATTATGTTTAAAGACCACATACCAAATTTCATACCCGCAGCTCTAATAGTTTTCGAGTTATCGTGTTCACAGACAGACACACACACGCACAGACACACAGACATAATTCCAAAATTGTGTTTTTCGGACTCAGCGAGGTCTAAAACGTGGAGATCCGTCAAAATCTCGACTTCGAATTTTTTGACGATTACAATACCATCTCTTTGCATACTTCGTATACGAGAAAGTAAAAAAGATTTCATTGTTAGTTATTACTATTTCTAAAGTATTTAACCTGCTTCGCTGTTAAGGAGACATTATTAGACCGCCCGGAGTTTTGAAAGAATAATGGGTTAAAAATTACACATTTTGAAACATAGATATTTTCACATAATAATACGAGGGAAATAATTAACCGCTTCATTGTTCCAAACTAATTAATATACAGGTTTGTTGTAATTAAAGTTAGCAGATTCAGATGGCCCTAGAGATTTTATGCCTCCAAACGAAACAAAATTTCAAACAGTGAAACCCCCCAAAAAATTAAAATTTCGTCAAGCTATTTGAATATTTCTATGATATGTGATCTATGCCTAGAGCCTATGATCCTATGAATTAGAAAATTTAATTTTAACAACAATGAGAGGAATTGTCCTTGATTTATTTAACAAAATATCTGCAAACATAGCTTCAGATATTGGCGAAACGCCTTCTGAATAGACGAACTTTAGTTATAGCAACACTGTATTCTAATCAGTCTGTTCAACGAAGTGGAGTTTGTTCAATTTTGCATGGCTAATTTCACGCACATAAGCAGAATTTGCAACGGTTGAACCAAAGAAGGCAGTTTGTTCCCGGTTCCATGATTCTGTCCAGTTGTTGCAATGCAGGGCAATCCTTATACTTAATTCTTTGCGCAATTCTTTGCGCAATTCTTTGCGCAAGTATATAAACAGTCGGACCTCTATTTAACGAAGTCGCTGAATCCCGAAGAAAAGTTCGTTATATGGAAAATTCGTTAAATAGAGATTCACCTTTTAAAATACTTTAAACTACACAAAACAGATTTTAGATTCATAAACACTAAATATTATTAAGAAAAGTAATTAATCACACCTTTATTTTGTAAATTGATATCTATTTGTATTATATATTTTACCCATCAAAAAGAAATCTGCAAGGAAAACAAGAATAAAACAAAACATTGTCCGGGAATACACTGTATATTTCTTTGTATATTTCATATACGAGAAAGTAAAAATGTCAAGAAATAATTAAATATTTTTAGAGACGAAACAGAATTTGTCTTCTTATACACAAATGTCCAAAGCATTATGAAATATATCGCACTAGCATATGTTCGAATGTTTTCTTGATGGATATCTTTCTCGCTGAAGAGATATTGTATTGCAATTTCGCAGACACATAAAATGAATCCAAATTAAGGAATCGATTAGTGGAGAAAATTTATTTGTCATAAATTGCTGGAACCAATCACAAGAGGTCTCTAATTGTGTGACATAACGGATGGCAGAGGCTATTATGCGCGTGACATTTTACCGTTCTCTAAATCGCCGGTATGATGTCATTTTAGCATAGCTACGCAATGGTCACTCCCGAAAAACTCATAAAAATACTTCTCAAGCAACCACTACCAATTTTTGACCTTCGTACAGGTGGTTCAAGTACTGTAGAACCCCGGTAATCCGAACTAATTGGGGCTGACCTCTGTTCGGATTCCGGGAATTCGGATTATCCGGGAAATCCGGTAAAGTACTCTTGATATATCAAATTCAGTAGAGTATTGACTCTGGGTGCTCTGTGAAAGCGTACGGAAAGAGAACTCGGCGATTCGCGCGGTACTGCGGCAAACAGGTTCAGGGCAAAAAGAAGATATCTGAGTTTAGTTCTACTCATTAAGGAGCTGTATTCATTCTTAAAGAACACTTCAAATACTTCTTTCAAGTTGGGAATAATCATTAGCTTTGTTTCTAATTCGTAATTGTTATTTTTCCTTCATTTTTACTTTCTCGTCTACGAAGTATACAAAGAGAAAGTATGGTAATCGTCAAAAAATTCGAACTCGAGATTTTGACGAATCTCCACGTTTTAGACCTCCATGAGTCCGAAAAACACAATTTTGGATTTATGTCTGTGTGTCTGTCTGTGTGTGTGTCTGTCTGTGAACACGATAACTCGAAAACTATTAGAGCTACGGGGATGAAATTTGGTATGTGGTATTTAAACACAATTTGTAGGTTTCTATCAAATTATAGACAAAATCCGTCCACGGGAAGTCTGTCTGTCTATCTGCCCGCGGTCATGTGAACACTATAACTCAAAAACTTGAATATCTAGATGGATAAAATTTGGTACACAGTTTTATCGTCCTGAATGTAGGCCCGTATTAAATTTTGGGCCAAATCCGTCAAAAAGTGGCGTTCAAATTGCATATTCAATTTCTTTTAATCCTATTCTCATGCGCAAAGAACTGGTAGCAATCTGTTATTGTTGTAAATTTTATTTACTACAATAAATAATGTTCTCAAACATGAATTGTAACAAATTTTTTATAGTTGTAAATAAAATTCCAACCGATCTCATTATTTCAGCAAATCTTTTATTTACGAGCTTTTGCAATTGTTACGATTGTGGTAGTATAAATTGTTTTCTTGGGAATTCAATTCCAAAGCAGAATTTTCGCTTTAGTATTCATTTCATTGCCTATTTTATCTCACCTGCTTCAAAGTAATATTTTTTTGAAACGTGGCAACAGATATTTGACTTCAGGTTTGTTGGTTTGTTTCAGTTTCTCGTATACGAAGTATACAAAGAGAAAGTATTGTAATCGTCAAAAAAAAATTCGAACTCGAGATTTTGACGAATCTCCACTTAGAAAGTATACGAGAAAGTTTAGGGGAGACCACTCCCGCTGGTTATTTGCGTGCTGGAAGTAATTAATCTCTGTGCATGCATTAGCGGAGCTTGCTAGAAAATAAATATTGCTAAGTTTTAATACATACGCATCTCTTTGAACTTGATTCTTCACCTAAATATTTTACAATCGCTATAAAATACAATGAAATCCTTCTGATAGTCATTGCATTCTAGGTTACAGTAGGTTCGAATTGTTTATCCACGCAGGGGGAGGGGAAATCACAAATTTTTGAGAAGTGTACGAGAAAGTTTAGGGGAGGCCACTCCCGCTGGTTTAGTAAAAAGGTTTCAGAAAACTAAAAAGGTTGTGCGGATTATCCGGAATTTCGGATTACCGGGGTTCTACTGTATCCGATATAGTTCAGTTAAATGCTTTGCTGTTGATGCATTACGCCTTGAACATTTTAATTTGACCTTTTGTGGTCTTTCTCTTTTAAATGGACAGAAACCACATATTTATATTTTTATTTATTTAAAAGGGGCGGATTTCTTATGCTATTTGATAGGACATTTAATATTTTAATCCTGTCTTTTAGGTTTTGTCTCTGAATGTGATTCTTGGCTTATTTTCTAACTTTCATGTTTTCCACATGTACATGATTAGCACGATATTAATATAGAACGGAGTAGTATTAAGATGTTGCTTTTATGGTTCTCACCTGGTTTTGGCGCATTTTATCCAGAAATTAGATCTTACGCCAAGGTAATATCGTCCGTAAGCTGCTAAAAGTCGCCAAGTGAAAAGAGAAAGAAAAAATGAGTTAATGTGTTCTTGTTGTTTTAAAATGTTATCTCTGTAACAGAAAAATGTGTGCATATCAGTACATATACAGCATATATTGTATATTGTCGATATATTGACATGCGTGATTTTTCTGTTACAGAAGCGAAAAATTTATGTTTATCTCTACAAAAGAAATTTTGAATTTTCCTGTTACAAAAATGAGCGCTTTAACTCATTTTTCTTTTAACTTGGTCTCTTGTAGCAGTATATCTGCCACCATTAAAGTGTATAATTCTGAATAACTGATCAAGTCAGTTAAAGTGTAAAATAGATTAATTATTTCATACTTTACCTAGTTATTCTATAAAATAACTAGGTATTCTATAGAATAACTAATGATAGACCGTTAAAGTGTGAAATAAACAATCTGACATTAAAACAAGTCCTTTTTCTTATAAATTACACACTGATTGCAAAGTATCCATAACCGGTACAAAATTAAAATCACTATAATACTGTCACAAAACAGTAATGTCCCTTTCTTGCCATATTAGTCTTATAGTTGGGAAGAGAGATTTACAGGAATACGTATTGGAAGGAAGTCAATGACACTCGACCTTGGCGACCATTTAGTCAACTTGGTGACAAAATGAAGGTTTCAGAATATACAGTAATTGCCTCTGTATCTCTATTAGGAACGAAGTTGTGGAAAAATCCCACTATAAACTCAGATTCCTTACCTTCAATGAGCTAGCGAAGCTACTAGGTTCTGGCTCCCGCTGCTAGCGAAGCCGTAGGATGTTTTTTAAAGTTCAAAAATTTCCCCTGTGCCCATTTCATATCCCGCAGGCAACGCGAGCACTATTTTTCCTGCTTCATTTGAGTAATTAAAAAACACAAATTCCTCACATTCAATTATATGATATAGCGAAGCTACTATGTGTCCGGCTCCTGCTAGTAGAATGCCGTAGGATGTTTCTTTAAAAAAAAATTCGGTGCCCACTTCAGATGCTGAAAATACAAATAATCAATTTGACTAAGAAACGAGATGAATCATGTCGGCTATTTTACACTTTTAACGATGTGTGGACCGTTATTCTATAGAATAACTAGTTAAAGTGTAAGAGAAAAGTTCATTTATAACTAGGTATTCTATAGAAAAACTAGGTATTCTATAGAATAACGGATTTCATACTTTAAAGGTAGCATATCGACTACAACTACGTGTTTACTTACTACGAGTGTCATCTATAAGCATTTCAATGAGTTTCCTTCAGAGGACATCAAAACAGCATTTAATCCTTTTTTTCTTCAAAGGATAGTTATCCCGGAAGAAATTTGTCTCTTCAGTGAAAGTAGCAACATATCGCTTACTAACAGATCAAGACATTTTAATTTGCCAATACAATAGAAGGGTTTCACTTCAAAGGAAAGATATACTATGTAAGATAAGGAGTCTTATCCATCTGTACTCAAATTACGATCTTTTTCCTTCGCCTTTTTACTTCAAATAAATGATGTCCAACGCTATTAGAGAATATGAATAAGGATTTACATCTTCTTCAGACAGTTAAACCAGTGTTTCTCAACCTTTCAGTATTTGCGATTCAGTTTCCAATCATAATTTTCATCGC
>BGPR01019248.1:0-29611 GCA_013235015.1 Araneus ventricosus
AAAGGCTATTTTCCCTAATTATGAATTAAAATCATCACTTTATAATTCCAACGTCGTGTAATGCTGATGACATATCGTGGCAATCCCGAAACGAGTTTTAGTGATAATAAACATACACTGAATAAAAATTATTTAGTGTTTAAATAAATGGCAGCATTCACATTGAAATTTAATACATTTTTGCATTTTGATCGCTGCGAATCAGATAAATCTTTTAATTATTTTACTGTTCTCATTATTGTAGTTACTTTTCAACCAACGCGGCATACGAGTGGTTAACATCTATAGTTACTTTTCAACCAACGCGGCATACGAGTGGTTAACATCTACAAAAGTATCTGGAATTGCATACAAATTATATTTTTATTCTTTCAATTTTTAAGTTATAAATAGAAATGTAGGTATTCGCCTGCTTTTGTGTTGATATTGCTTTCATATTTGGTAGTAGAACATGGATCTTTTGACCACTTCCATTTCAAGACACTATAAGGTCTCTCTGAGAAAGAAAGAAGAATTTTTCATTTTTTTACAAGATGCGTTACGCACGTCCTACTTTCTTCTAACTTAAAACAGAGAAGCACAACTTTTCTCTTCAATTATTTTCCACGAAAGAAAGACCAATAAGATTGAGGCCCCTCAACTAAAACACTTAAACATGCACTATAACCCCTGCCCCCAAAACGCTTATGGAAAGCACGAGTGTCGCCTTTCAATGATGCCAATTGGTTTCTTCAAGGGGCAAAATTTCTTTTCCCCTTCCTCTTTAGTAACAGTTCCAGACAAGAAAACCGTTTCTTATAAAGATAGGCGAATTGTTGCCTTGTTTGTCCGATTTATGACAGTAAAATGAAACTACAGAAACTTACAAGAACTGCACTCTTTTCACACAAAGGGATGCCGTACCTTCAGTCTTTCCGGTCGCCTCCGATACCAATAAAAAATTCTAAACGAGTCCTTGCATCTCGACTTTGCACAGAAGAGGTGTCCTGTTCCAATAGTCGGAGAGTTGCTCGAGGGTTTCTAGATCGGTTACAACGTTTTGGAGAAACATCGGTAAATGCGGGTGGTCGAATTTCGACGGCAATAAATCCCCAAGGCTTATTTCCTCCCAATGCTTCTTTCCAGGACCAGGTTTCTTTGGCCCTGGCTTCGTTCCACTGTTTTCACTCCTTTATTTTTTTTAAAGAGAAGAGGGAGAATCTTTTCTGTGAATCGAATTAAGGCTTCAATATCGTAAATTTGATACCGGCTTAGCACTGCGAAGTATGTTGCATAGATTTTGAGGCCCCTCTAGATTCTCGAAGCACGAGGCGGCCGCCTCTAACGCCTGTGCGGAAAACCGCCACTGTAACTCATACATAAGAAATGTTTTCAGTTTTGGACTTCTACAATTTTAGCAAATTAATTCGGAAATTTTCCTCCAATATTCTTGAAATTTAAATTTATGATTTTATGTAAGATTCAAGTTGATTTTCTGTAATATTAATATTTAGTGTATCAAGGTGGCTGTATCTAAGGGGATTTTCATATGACAGGGTGACACCAAAGGGGGACGACCCCCCTCGGAATGAAGTAAGTTTTTAAAATTTTTTTTATGTAGATTCTCTGTCTATACAATAAACTAAACCCGTTCATGAAGTTTTTTCATCATAATTCAAAATATTTAATGCTTTGCTCTGCAAAGGGTTTAATCTTTGCCCATGATTCAGTTAACTCTTGATCATAAAAAGAAAGAAATTGACCATATAATAAACTATAGGGTGTATTTATAAGCCGTGATTTTACTATTTAATACAATAACTATACATTGAATAATTTATAAAAAAATAACAATAATTTACATTACACAACATGCGATATAATTTTATTCCTGAAACTAGTGTTAATTTAATTTTTTTTATTTATAGGAAAAATATCGCAATGCCTGGCTTCAAGATTACTAACTCAACTACACTCTTTGTACTAAATATGCTAAAATTTAATTTCCTTTAGTCTAGGATAGAATGTTTTTAAAAAAATTGTCAAGAATATCAGATTGGTTACATAACATTCCACTTCTTGGAAATACGAGGGGAATTCTGAGACAGGTTTCTTAATTTCGAACAGTTGACAAGAACAACAACTGATCCTTAACGCTTTCTACGACATCTCAACGTATGGGCATTGGATCTACTAATGCAGATTTAAGGATATTTAAAGACACTAAGATCACAGCCATTGTGGATACTATTGTTCACTCAGATGACTGGGAGTACCTCCTTCAGGAGGTGTTGGCCTGTGATGGCTACTAGGCCCCTCCCACCTTAGTTCCCGGCTTTTGTCGTGACGCCGGTTATTCAACGACTTTGCAAGCCTAGACAGGACGGGGACGCTCTTCTGTGGACGATCCAATGGGCTAATTAGGCTATAGGCTGGAGGTTCTATTAAGTCAAGTGTGCCTAAATATTTATTGATTCCGCATCATAAATAATTTGGCTATCCGGATGATATATATGTGTTTCATTTATCAAGTTTCTTGAGCCAGGAGGAGCCAAACACCCCAGCACATACATTACTTCGATTAGAAATTAAATAAATCTTTTGAAATTTATTTCGTGATTTAATTCTTCCTTTCACGAATAATATGAAACTGATAACCCTTTTTTCAGTCTTTTCCAAACGCTTGGGGTTTTCAATAGCCCATAAGCGTGTGCATGTTTGTCATTTTCGCTTTGTAAGATTCGATTTTAAGTCTCTCGTGTTGTGAATTTGTGAATGTCGTATTGAACTTATAAAGACAACGTAGGACGTTTAGAGTATTCTTGATGAAGCTTCATCAGATGAGCACTCATTATTAAAGAATGTGAAGCTTGTTGCGACTTCTCGCGTCAACGGCTGTCACCACGGATCTGACCTTTGTCTTCTTTTTAAACAGAATGGAAAGCACTCACATAAGCATTCATTCACCTGGACTGGAGCTGGTAGATCATACTAAATTTATCCATGGATCGATGTTTCCTCAGTCATGTTTGCATTTGCTACAAGTTTTGTTAACTATGTTTCTACAAAAATTCCTTTCATTTATAGTAAACCAGCCGCCTTCGGTGATTCGCTAGTTCGCCCGTTTAAATAAGTTTTATTTTTGTATTTTATATTAATTATAGCATTTCCCACGCGACAACCCAGGAAAGATGGATAAAAGACAGTGAATATTTTATTGTATTTCTCAGATAGTAAAATATATAAAGGAGTAATTTTAAAATGCCAGCGCTAAAATTCTATGGGATGAATCACGGCCAACGAAATTTAAAAACTGTGTTTCATATAACTCTCAATCAATTCATCTATCACTCATCAATAGAATGATTAATGCTAAATTAATTAATTATTTAAATTCTTGTGATTTTGCATATTAACCTCTTAAAAGATGTATGTTTGTTACTTGTTAAAAATTACATTAGTCAAATCGTCAATAGTTTCAAGAATTTTATGAACTGTCGAGGTCTTCAATCGCTGAAAAAAGTTTATGAACTTTTTATTCTATTTTCAATATTAAAAATATGCATTCCTAATGCTAATATGCAAATGCAGTATAAGGTGCTTTTATTAATACGGTAGAACTTGCCTTATTCGAAGTTTTTTAATTCGAATTCAACGGCAATTACAATTATTTCTTTTATCGTCCTTTGATTTTCTTTTTAAGGTAATGTTAAACTAGCGTATGTAATTTGATTTTTTTGCTTAGTTCAACGTCAAGACTGAAAATTTTATTCTTATATATATATATATATATATATATATATATATATATATATATATATATATATGGCTATAACTAATAGTGATGAAATTATTAAAAAGCAAATTAAAAAACATATTGAGAAATTTATATTAAATATGGCAATTAAATATAGTCTGCCTCTAGAGGCATTTAATGAATATAGACATAAAACATTATTAGATTTTTTTTAACTATAATTTTAAATCTAATGATTTTAATAGATATCCTGATATTAAAAAACATATTAAAGAATTGCAAACAGAATTTGTAATAGTCTATATAGACAAAGTGCCCAGTAATTTTGCTTTAATTTGTAAATATTTTTACAAAAAAATACTTAATGATCATATTATTAATAGTGATATTTATAAAGAGACAAAATTAGGTGAAAGAGAAATTTCTAATAGAATTCAAGCCTTCTATAAAAAATTGGAAATTAATTAAATTAAAAAAGATTATCCTCACATCTTTCTTACACAAAAATTTCACAAGAGTCCTCTTAAATTTAGAAGTGTTACTAATGGCTGCAATACTAATACTTCAAAATCTGGCAAACTCTTTCAAAAATACATACAGACAGTGATAGAGAATTTAATTAAGCAAAAAGATACAATTATAGTAAATAATAGTGTAGAGATATTAAATGTAATTAAAGATGTAGAAATAACTAGTGTACATACTTATGATTTCCAGGATTTATTTAATAGTATAGATATTGAAGAATTGACTAATACCCTAGTAAATATACATAAAGATTATGAGTTTAAAAAAGATATTAACATTAATCATTTTAAAAATCTTATTAATCTTGTTCTAAAAGAAAATTATATCTTTTCTGATTATAGGATTTTCCATCAAATTAAAGGATTACCTCAAGAAGGTCCAGCTAGCAGTAGTTTAGCAAATATTTATCTTCACTACTATGAGAAAGATTTGACTAATTATAGCCATAGTATATTATTCCGCTATATAGATGATTTAATATTATTCAATAAAGAAATAGACCTTAAGCCACATATTGGCTTCTATCCTGATTATTTAAAACTTATAGAAACTTATGACAATGAATTAGATGCAGAATTTTTAAATCTAGATATTAAAATCATAGATAATAAATTAGTAACAGATATCTTTGATAAAAGAAATGCATTTAATTTTCAAATTAATAAATTCCCTTTTTGGAATAGTAATCTTAGCATTTCTGTCTTCAAGAATTTAGTAAAAAATTATATAATTAGAAATAATAATTTAGTAACAGACATTGATATTAGAATTAAGAACATAAAAATTTTTTATTCCTTTGCACTGGATTATGGAATGCCTGTAGGTTTTCTAAGAGTATATATATATAAGAAATATTTAGGTCATTTAGAATAAAACATTCATATTGGTTTATAAAGGAATATTTTTATTTCTTTGATATTGGGATAGTGTTTTCACATATTATACTCGTAATGTGTAATTTTCTTCAAATTTGGTTATTGAGTTATTGGTTTCAGATTTATTACATAGATGGCGCCAGGATCTTTCATGTGAAATTTTCCTTTTTTATAGACATTTTTACCAATTTTCAAATATTATCTAGATAAATAACTGTATTTCATTTTTTAAAATTGGTTTTGAGAATTTCAATATAGGTATCTTACTAATTCTTGATATCAAAAATTAATTATATTATTTGGTCAATTATGCTGTTTCATGGTAAGAATTTTGGTTGTGGCAACATGTGATGTCAATGTGAGTGGCGGGTTATATTGGAAAAGATGAATTCTGGTAAGTATAAGCGGCGACACTGATTAGTTAATGCTTAATGAAAAGTATGGGTATTTTATTGAATTATATGTTTACTGTCTTTAGTGCAATATCATAGTGCAATATAATGCTATATTACATATTTTTATCCTGAATGTTAGTCGTTTCTATACAGTTATGTTTTATTGTTATGGTTAGTATAAGACTTTTCTTTCTAAATTCTTTCATTTTAGGGTAAATTACGCTGTTTTTTTTCAACAACAATAGTAACAGGGATGGTTTGTACAGCAAAATTAATTTAACCTGGCTAAAGCATGTCCACAGCCAAGCTGCTATATTAATTGTTGAAAACTCCATTTACTTGGATTACCTATTTCAATACTTTTAATAACAACAGAGTTCTTTTACTTGTTGACATATAAATACTTAAACTTGATTTTTGTTCATGGTATCTTTAGTATTTTCAACTTTTTAGATTTTATTTAAAATTCATGTATTGTTTAAATAAGTACTTTTTAGTATAGGATTTGATTCTAGATATGTTATTTTTATATATATATTTCTGAATTGTTTTCGTTAGTTACAGAAGAGCAAACTTTACCTGCTTAGTGATCATGAATAAATTACTTTTTAAGGCCCTAAATTCAATCGAGTAAGTTAGCTGTTCTACAATGTATCCCATCAAAAAATCAATAAAAAATTGCTCACTTTTTCAGTTTTTAAACATTTATATTTAAGAATTAAGTAAGTTTGTTAAAATTATTTTTTCATAGTATTAAATTTTTAACGATCGAGATTATTTATATATTTTTTTATTAAAATTTTATATTGTTTATTTATTCATTATGTATTATTTTTTAAAACTTAAATTTATTTTTCTTATTCAAAATTATTTCCAATGGGGCCCCGCATCTCCTAAGGCCTAAGAATTTTAATCTAAAAAATAAGTTAATTTTGCCGAACACTATTGCTTTTTTGTAATTCCTAGTTTCAGGAGCAAAAATGAAATAAAAAATTTAAACTTTCCCTAAAAAGGTAGAGGGGCGGCTGGCCCTCCTCCCCACCCTTCCCCCGGACTCGCCGGTGTGAACTATGAATGGGCATTGTAACCCGTAACACAAAAGCCTCCCCGCCGTTTCTAGTTTTATAAATAGAACTGGAAAGGATGGTTTGAACTGCGACCTTGGGGAACTCGACCAATGCGGCTTCTCCCTTGCAAATTGTGTTTGAAAAGATTTTCAAAAATTAATTAAAATTAAACAGAACGTTGCATGAAAACAAAATTGGTGTCATTGAAAAGCTATTTTTTTAAATATTAAGGTGGTGTTAAAATGTTTTTCTTGCAAGAATATGCTGCGATGTTATTGCGTAAAAACGATAAAATTTATGGTAATTTAATCATTAATCAAATTTCTAATTAAAATGTCGAAAATCCTTTCTTAGTCAGCATCTACTACCCAAATCACCATGCATCCACATGCCAAATTTCAAGTTTCTAGTCCCAGTGGTTTGGGAGATTTCGTGATGAATGGGTGAGTGAGTGAGTTCTGGTACTTGCCTTTTACATATAGAGAGAGATAATTTTCATCATAGCATATAATTTTATAATATATGTTATTACATGTACTTTATTAATTTCAATTGAAAATCTATGGTGAATTATTCAAATCTTTAATTCTTGTTTCGCTCCACGAACTTCTCCAAAGAAGCAGTTACGGAGCTTCTTTGATCTTCTTTCAAGTTGAAACTGTCCATTTCTTCGAGAAGTGATTTCGCTCCTTCCACGGAACAGGTGTTTTCAAGAAGTTTTGATCGGCGAATGATATCCAACATCGCTTCTTCTGCCACTTGCCCACACTTCTCGGATACAGCAGCTCTAATGCACTCATAAGTAAGGGCTCCGTTCCTAGAAGAGTATCATTGATTTTGAGAAGAAACACTGGGTACAGAAAATTAAAATTTGCATTGTAACTCTTTAAATTACAATGTATCCTTAAATTCTGCGCATCACCCAGTCAGCATATTCCATACTGAAAACTATTTACTTTCCACATGTTTTGCGACGGGAATTTTAGGGTTTTAGTTGAATCATTTATATTTACGTCACTTATAAAGCTAAAAAGCTAAAAATCAAGATTTCTTTTCAACAGTTATTTGTTGAACACAGAAGCTTGAAATTGAAAAAAATAAAACTCTTGGCTTTCAAAAGACAGTCGCAGAGAGCTGACTCTGTTACACCTGAAGATAAAAGACTACGATATAAAATAGAAAGAGCCAAATACATTGCTAAAGTTAGGAAAACCAGAACAACTAGTTGGAAAGAAGAATGTAATGAAGCCTCTAATCCGTTCGGGAAACAATATAAAATATCCTTTAGAAAAGCTATTCCCCCCTCTCAATTAGTAACTCTATGAAATGAAAATCCAACTGGTAACCACTTTTCAATAGCTAAAGATATTCTTGAAGAACTCTAACTTGTTCCGGCCGTTCAACTGGATTCTAGACGTCAAATTATAAGAACAAATATTGATGAGTTTACAGAAGAGGAAATTACTACTGTTGTCTCAAAATTGCCTGACGGTAAAGCAGGCTACGCCATTTCCAGTCTGGCGTCATTATTTCAAATTTAAAGACTTTATCAATAAGGATTTCTATAATTACTATAAAAATAACAGTTATTATTGCTTGAAAGCAATAAAAGAAATAAATCAAAGAAATGCAAAAACTTTTCATTCTAACTCTAATCAATAAAGCCTCAGGCAATTTCTCTATTATTTGTAAAAAATTCTATCTTGATCTCTTGGATAAGGAACTAAAAACCTCTGAAACATTCAAATTATATAAATCTAATAACACCACTGTACAGAAAAAAATCCGTGCTTTAAATAAAAGAATTAATTGCATAAACAATAATATGACTCTTCCATATATTACAATCTATCCAAAATTTCACAAACAACTTATCAAGTTCAGATTTATCACTTTCGGAACAAATACCTGCATGAAAAAAGCCAGAGAATCATTCTCAAAGTACTTAAATATTATTCTAAGTTTTATAGAAGAAGAAAATTTTACTTGGATAATTAAAAATAGTACTAAAGTGATTGATTTAACAAATAACAATGAAATAACTTATATCGAGACATATGACTTTCAGGACCTGTTCACTTGCATCCCACTTTATAAATTAAAAGAGGTTTTAATGCAATATTATTACGACTTGAAAAATTTGTCAGAATGCACAGAAGCGTATTGTTTAGACGTAATTAATTTATGCGTCTTCAATAATTTCATCTCGAATGGCGAAAATAATTTCTTACGGATTAAAGGAATTCCACAGGGGTCTTGCTTTTCTTCTTTAATTGCAAATCTATTTCTTCATTTTTTACGAAAAAGATACAGTTTTAAGTTTAAATTCAGCTTTTAGATATATAGATGACATTTTATTTTTACTTGCTTGATTTTTAATTTTAAAGATTTCTCTACAGTTAGTGGGGATATTTATCCTGAGGAACTAAAATTAACAAAAACTAACGATAATAATATTAAAGCTATTTTTCTTGATCTAGATATGGACAGTCATAACGAATTAAATTTAAGCATTTACGACAAAAGAAATGAATTTAAATTTAATATTAATAGGTTTAATTTTTGGAATTCTAATATCTCTTTTAAGATCTATAAAAACACAATATTACATCAATTACTAAGGATTAAAAATATTTGTAACAATTCAGAATCAAAGAAAACCAAATTGAGCTTTTCAAAAATAATCTGAATTCCAATAAAATTCCCAATTCTCCTTATTTACCTTTATTCCACAACGTTCTGTAGGAGAAAAAAATACTTGCTATATTTGCCTTTATTCTATTTGCCTTTCATTTATTGTATTTTACAGTTAGTCTCATTTTGGTTAATTTTCTATTGTTTACTTACTGATACTCGTAAAAAAGTTCCTAAGACTTTACGGACAGCAAAAGGTTTCCAAGACTCTTCACTTCTCACTCCTCGTAAAATATTTACTGAAACTCATGACGTTAAACGTTAACTGTCAACCATCACAACCGAGTTCACGTCAGCACTTTTGAACGTTGTTCGTGCCGCGTGCTACTGCATCTGAATCCTTTGTCTCTCCTTTTGTGGATTGCTGGGTGAGTTTTGACACCTTTTCCTTCATTTTTGTTTCGCATTGTTGGTTTTGAGGTTGGGTTTCATGTGTTTTATTTCAAATGGACATGGGCTTTTTATTTTTATTTTTTTAATTGGTCTTGGGCATTTTGCTTTGTTTCCTTGTTTCAAACTATAGTTTTTGTTCGGTGTTCCGGGGAAACAAACTCTTTTTTAGCATTTTTGCTAGAGTTTGTGTTTAGAAAACACCGAATTTATTTATATATACGCTCGTTCGCGATTTCCCTTGCTGATGACGCGTCCCGGACGTTGGCGTTTTGTTCCTTTTTGTTGTTTTGGTTTTTCTTTTATGACGTGGTTTTGATGTTTTCTTTTGTTAACATTTCTCACTTTTCGGTTGTACTACTGCATTGGCGCATTCACCGCATTTGTGAAGTTTTTTTCCTCATATTTAAATCTTTTTCAGAATTTATGTTGATCGTATAGTGTCTATTTCTTAAAGTTTACTTCATTGGAAATAGTATTTCTTTGATTAAAACTAATTTCGTAATTGGTTATTGCATTTGTTTGTATATGTATCAAACAATGTCAAATTTAAATGGATAGACAAAGACTGTAGTTTATCGGCAAAAGCGTATAGATGCTCATCAGAGGTAAATAAATGAAATCTATACGAACCGCTAAAAGATTTGAGATATCATAAAGCTTTCTGCGAACAGTATTAGCATAAAGCATTATTATTTCTCTAATTTTTTAGCGGTTCGTATATATTTCACTTATTTACCCCTGATGAGCATCTAACGCTTTTATCAATAAACTACAGTCTTTATTTAGGGGTTAAGGCAGTGTTTTTAGCTTTATGCTAACGCTGTTCGTAGAAAGCATTATGATTTCTCTAATTTCTTAGCGGTTCGTATAGATTTCACTTATTTACCCTTGATGAGCATCTATACGCTTTTACCGATAAACTACAGTCTCTGTTTAGGAATGAAGGCAGTGTTTTTAGCTTTGTGTACTATGTATGTATTTTTAGCTTTATCACTGTTCGCAGAAAGCATTATGATTTCTCTAATTTCTTAGCGGTTCTTATAGATTTCCCTTATTTACCCCGATGGGCATCTACACGCTTTTATAGATAAACTACAGTCTCTGTTTATCCATTTAAATTTGACATTGTTTGATTTTCAGGACATTGATATTTTCCACAAATCTTCTTGAATTGCAGCATTATTGCGCATTCGTTTGCGGTTGTTATTTATAATTATCCTCTCCTTTTGTTTATTTTCTCCCTATAAGAACTCTCGGCATTATCTCTCCATGAATTTTTTTCTTTACATTTTGTGAATTATGAATGATTATGTTGCTTTTACACTTCTGATATGATTGTTTCTTATCTGTGTTGTATATATAAGGGTGCAAAGTATCTGTATATATATATATATATATATATATATATACTTTGACGGGTGCAAGACTTTCTTTATGCTACACTTCATTTCAGAGAAAACAAATACATGGGAGACAGGATCAGATTATATATTTACTTACGAAGATAGACTCGAAAATGCTACTCAAATGCGAAATGTTTAGTAATAAAAATACCGTCAAGTTCAAACTCATTGGATTAATTCTTTATCTGTATTGCTTTCTCTACTGTAGATTTAAATGACACTTTCTGCTTTGTAAATGTTTTATATTGGTAAAAATAAGAGTTCATAGAGCATTTGAAATTTTTACGAAGTAACGTCTACAAATGATTTAATTTTAGATTTTAAGTTTATAAATACGATAATCCGACGCACGAACCACACTCGGGCAGCACAGTTAAGGGCTTAAAAGTAATGCGAAATAAGTACTTACAGGCA
The DNA here is from genome assembly GCA_013235015.1 of Araneus ventricosus. Lineage (NCBI taxonomy): Eukaryota > Metazoa > Arthropoda > Arachnida > Araneae > Araneidae > Araneus > Araneus ventricosus. The sequence goes on from BGPR01019248.1 coordinate 11,506, forward strand.
TGGAAAATCTGGCGTATCATCGGAAGGGTAATCTGGATTGTTCTTCTGCTCTTCCCAATAAGGTGCAATAGCATCATAGGATTCCATGTGACAGTTAATCTTGCTTAATATATCACTGAAGCATGCGAGGTTTTCAATTACAACTGCAATGAAAAAATGTCAAGACATAGATAAGCTGTTTTTTTTCTGAATCGCTTTTTTTCTAATCAATATTTTCAAAAGACGTACATACAAAATAATCATCGTGATTAAACTCAATACATTTCAAAAAGCATTTCAACCGCAAAATTAACAATATCTCATGAAAGGCTGAAATATTTCAATTTTTTTTCGGACAGTTATAAATATTCTGTAAATCCCCTTTCGTCACGCAACACAGATTTACACGGCAGTCTAATTCTTTTCAGAGGATGTCTGAAACACGCCTTTGTCACGGGGCTTCATTTGTTTTAGCAACTTTTTGCGATACGGTTTCGAACGTAATCGGCTAAAGCAGATGGTTCTCTAATATTCAGTCTACAACCAGCGAGATCTGTGGATTTCTGTAAACTATGTTCGAAACAGTGTCTAGATTTTCACACTATATCCTGCGGAACACTAGGTCTTTTACGTCTTTTACACAACTAACCATTATCATCTAATTGGTGAAACCGATGCAGAGTGCTTTCATGAACAAATATATCTGTTCCATATATTATTCGGAATGCTCGCTGTATTGAAACAAGAGTTGAAGATTTATGATATTCTTAAGCACAAAAGACCATTTTGAAATATATGATATGGAAACTTGCTTTATCTTTTGTGTGTTAACGTGAAAATAAGTTTGGGGTATGTAAGAACTGTGCACTCCAGACTGCAATGCATTCACTTTTTTCTTTCACTAGTTTATTAATAGGAACTATAATACTATTTAAATAGGAACTATATACCCATGCCCAATTACGAATCACATTCAAGATTACTCATAATTACTCGGAGTCCACATCTGAATCTCCTACAAACCCTGCAGACACTCTGTACAGAAAAACCAATCCATTAATGGCGACAACCACCTAGTCTCCCGCGCAAGTTTCTTCCACTCTTGAATTCGCATCCTTTGGCTGAGAGCCGGAGCAGTTACGTGGAGGTTAGTGGCATGACAGGCTACATCTGGTGGCGCATATGGGCAAGTGAAAGTTTGTGGAAAAAATTAGCCTTTACTTCTTCTAACTCTGACCAGGGCCGTCTTATCCAATGGGCTAATTGGGCTAAAGGCGACAGGGTAGGCGAAGCGCGCCTAAAAATTTATTACACTTATTTTATGTTTTTGTGAACCAAACACTTCATTTAATTATAATTTTATATTTGTTTAAAGTAAAGTGTATGTATTCAGGAGATGTGCCACTCCTTGTTGAGGCATTTGACATAAAATGTTTGGATCAAGACCACACGCTAGATTTAACTCTCTCATACCGAGCGAGGCGGTCTAAAAATTTCCCCTTAACAACGACGATCTGAGGCGTTTGGCTTCTTTTGAGGGGAGGTTCTGAGATTGCTTAGGAGATAAGCGCGGTAGGGGGTCTAATTATCCTTGCCAACCAAAGCCCATTTCCGTGAGCCTTAAGGGAAGGTTATAGCAGGGGTGGAGGTTGAAAGAGTCATGTCGCTTCTTCCGAAAATGTCCCGGTATTAAAGGAGCTTGACGAAAAAAGTCGCCTCGGGATTAAAGAGTTAAGTCATCTATTCTTTTGTGTTCTTAAGATACACAGACATAATTCCAACTATGCTTGTTTTTTCTGATTCTGAGAAAAATTTGATATAGACATTTGGCGAATTTCATTCATTCTGGGTCTGAGATGGATGAGAGAGAAAAAGAAGCAGCTAAGGTGTTAAAAGACATCCTTAGAAGGATTTATTCTGAGATAAGCGAAGGGTGAATACCTCCAGATTTATTGATTCCACATCATCAATATTTTTGCTATCTGGTTAATACATACTTATTCATATGTTAAGCCATAAGGAAACGTGCGGGGTACTAAACACCCCTGCACATGCATTTCATTGATCAGAAATGAACTGGACCATTTATAATTTATTTCAAGATCAAAATTTTCCCTTCACAAATAATGTGAAACTGATATCCTCTTTTTCGAGCCATTTTCAGACGCTTGGGGGTTTTAAATACCCCATTCGCCTGTCCGTTATTGTCGTTCCCATTTTTTTAAGCATGGCTTTCAAGTCATTCGAGTTCTACGTTCGTGAAGGTCATTTCGTAATTATGCAATAATATGATTGTGCTCCTGATGAAGAAAATTGTAGCTACCGTGTCTCAACCACTAAATGCTACGATTCTGACAATGATTCAGAACAGGCTTCTAACTGCGCTGATAAATTTTATATTGGAAAATATGCAAGATTTAAGTGATGGAAAGATAATTTTCCTTAACAACTTAACAGTTTCCAAAAAGATGCAAACTTTTTATACTCAATATTGTATCAAATTGATTTTATAAATTGAAACCAGCAGTCAAAACAGTGACAAGTTTTGTTTAAATTAATTTTTGACAATTTTTCATAGCAAGGAAAAAAGGGCCTAATGCTGATTTACCTAAACTAACCTGACCTACGAACTGGTTTATACTTGTTTTGCTATCCGATATTAAGTAGACTGCTAGAGCCAATTACTAGAAAAATTCCAAAGTAAATTAAGTGAAAAATGCGTGGAAATCAGTGGATTGGCTTAGAAAAATGACCTGCCCATGTGGCGTTCGGGCCAATCAGGGAAGTCTCCTGTCTTAGTGCCCGAACGGTGTTCGGGCAAAACTGTTAAGTGATAAATTCAAAAAAACTGTTAAGTGATAAATTCAAAAGACAGAGGTCAGGAATATTAAGAAGGAAATTTCCTGGAAATAGAGTCTCGCAGAAAAATCTGAAAAACGTATTGAATCTGCATCACGCTTTGTGAAAGGCACAAGTATTGATCTTTTAGTATAAGGTTCTAATGAATATATTGAATGCTTTTTAAAGTAAAATATTGCAGAGAGAGAGAGAAGGCTTTTATTCGGTAGTTTACTTATATTGGGTATCCAAAGAACAGTAAACTTTGATTTGATTGGAAGATTAAATTTGTCTTTGAGAGTTCTGATTAGTTATAATCTAAAACAATTTATTACAATTTATTTTTGTATTCTAACTTATTTATTTGAGGGTAAAACATTGGTTTGCTTAAAACCGGACGTCCACACTACTGCGAGTTCGGATTCAGACAGGTTCTCAGGGTTAATTTTAAAATTTGATTTCTTCGCTTCATTGTTTGACCCAACTAATTTGGCAAAATTCAAAGGAAAGGACAAACTACTTCAAATGTAATGAATTCATATAACAGTTGTATCTATTCAAAGAATCGTTATTGAAAATATTATTTGAATTATTTTAAGATTTTACCTGTGTTCAGCGGGGTTCCTTCTTCGCAAAGATCAGACACTGTAGCATAAGCGGATTCAAACAAATCGGGTGACCTATATATTTCTATATTTTCAGAGTCGCAAGAGTCCTGGTAGTCTTTCAGACATTTGAGATATGTTTTAATTTCCCTGAAATTATATTAATATACGTCAAAATACGTAACCGTAAAAACAAAATACCATATTTATATTATGTGCCTTATTTATTTAATTCCAGTGAAATCATTGAAAGAAAAAACTGTACGTTGCTTATTCCGGATCCATCATTAAGACAACAATGTCATTTCATTGAGAAATGTGCTGTACGGTTTTCAAGAACGCCTGTCGACTAGTGTTCCTTAAACATCGATAGACTGTCGATACTATCCCATCCAAGTCAATAAGAGTATCGAGTTTATGGAACTATCGACTGAAACAATCGATAGTATTGATGGTTTCAAAACTATCCATATATCGATAGTTTTCTCCCGCGCAATACTCTCGATAGGCGCATTTTCAGTCGATAGTTTTAAAACTATCGACAGCAATTATCGATAGTTTCAAAACTATCGACTGGAACATTCAACTGGAGCTATCGATAGTTTGTAAACTACCGACTGAAACATTCAACTGGAACTATCGATAGTTTGTAAACTATCGACTGGAAGAACACCTATCGATAGTATCGTCGAAGAGAAAACAATCAATGCTATCGATAGTTCTGTCAATAGTTGGGAAAACTATCGAGTGCTCTATGGATATTTGAACTATCGATGTTTAAGGAACACTACTGTCGACAGATTCATATTCCTTTAAATTGTTTTAAGCAGGGTGATTCTAAAATCCTGGGACAAACTTCAATTGTAGGTCAGTAATTCAGAAGTAAGTTATTTTTACAACAGGACATTGGGTCGCAGACTCAAAAGGAAGCGGCAGTTACAAGGCTTTGCCATTGAATAACGTAAAAGAGAGGGAAACACCAGATGAAGTGTTCAACGCAGGACTAACGGAATGCAAATTTATAATAGCGCAACAACAGAGATGCATGAATAAGAATATGCGAATCGTGTATTGCTTCGGACGGGAAGTTCCTTGAACACTTGTGTAGTGTAGATGCAAAAGTGGCCATCTCCAAATAAGAAATGTTTTGGGAAAACTGGATTTTCTGTCACATCTATTAAAAATGAAATTAAAAAAATAATTTGAATGGTATTCGAAGTGTTTAGGCAATGCTTTCTACTTCGCAATTTATGATAGTGAGATATTAAGAGTGTCAATTGAACTTAGAGTCATTCGATAAACGTATTTTTGAAAAATGGAGATGGACACTTTTGTAGCTACATGACACACTTATTCAATTTCTCAATTATTGCTTTCAATTCGAAGCTGAATTAATGCTTTCAATATTTCTCTTTAATTGATCAATAAAAAATTACTTACAATTGTTTTGGACATAAAATCAATGGCATGACTTTTCTTTTAAGAAAAACAAATTGGTGTGAAATATTAATTTATTAAATAAATAATTCTTAAGAATTTTCTTCATCAAGAACGCAGATTAAACTTATAAATAAGTGCGATATATTTTCAATTCTTCTTCTCTTATCTTTATTACTTTATAAAGTTAAGAAAAGAAGAAGTTCTTTAAAAAAAATGAATTTTGAAGAATATTTAAAATAAATAAATAAAAAGATATCCCTAATATATTTTTTTCGAATTTTAATCCTTTATTTGAGCTAATCAAATTCATGACTTTCTAAAAATAACTTAGCAATAAATGAGAAATTGACTCAGAGTTAAGAAATAACGCAGAAATAATTGAAAATGCTTTCTAAAATAACTTAATAATATGACGCTTAACATAAAATTACATTTTAATATAACTTACTCAATTAAATAAATTTATTTTTTCGTTATTAGCAGTACTAAAAATAATTATAAATCGAATTAAAAAGAATGCTTCATAGCCGACGAAACCTACTTTAGAAATTTCATTATAACATTGTGTTTTTGTAGGTCAAATAAAAAGTTTTTGAATTGATAAAGACGGCCGCAATTCCTTTTCTAAACTAAAATCATTCTTGCGTTTATTACATGATTACAAGAGATTTATTTATTTATACATTTGGAGTATACAATTAACTCTCTGATTTCTAATATAGCGATTTCCGCAGGTTGGAAGTAAGTCTATTTTCTAATGTTTCCAGAGATTTTCGCAAGCTAAAGGGATTTTTCAGCACTTTTAAAACGTTGAATCATATTATACTAATAAAGCTTTATATGTAAATAAAAATTCGCTTGGTTCAACGGTATTTTAACGTGTTTTCAAATGTTGCATCTAAAGAGTAATTTTTAAAAAATCGACGGAATGCTGTTTCTGTGAAACGGCCGCTGGGATTGAGGACGTTGACTTACTTACGTTACTGAACTTTGACTTTCTGTGACTAAAGTAGCTCTATGTGACTATTAACTCTATAGTCTCTAGTGACTATTAGCTAGTGTGATTAAGTGACTCTATATATGTAAAATTCTTCGTGATTTTCACAATGTTTGTAACTCGACTATGACGAAATTGTAATTACAAATTCTGAAATTATTTTTGCAATTTTCTATTTATACCTTCCTCTGTTAAATGAAACTAAAACCATCTCTCTATGTTATTTTGTTGTGAAGCTATAAGCGTTTAACTTCAGCACAAAATTAGATGTAATTCAACAATTCTTGAGTAATATTTCGTGCGATCGATGAATGAATTGCCTTAGTCTACGTGCGCGCGCATCGGTTGCTGTACCGTCATAAAAATTCTTTGCGATTTTTACCAACTTTGCAGCTCGACTGTGACTAAACGATAATTCCGAATTCTAAAGTTCTTTCTGCAATCTTCAATCTCCACCTTTCTCTGTGAAATGAAACTAATAACAATTATCTATGTTATTTGGTTGCGGAGCTATAACCGTTTAACTTTAGCGCGAAAAGCGTCATAACCTTTTCCTTTCCCGACACACTATTCTACCACTATGGAAAGACGTATGTCTGCATTAAAATGTCGGGTGAGGGTTAAATATTATTTGCTTATTTTTAACATGAAATTTAATAAAGCTCTTTCCAAAAGGTTCATGCATAATATACTATTAAAGCTCCTTACATCATTAAGTAATACATAAATTTTGTGTTCATACTTGCCATTATCTATGTCATGCTGCATACGACTTGAAATGGTGTTATGCATTCAAAAGTCATGTTTTGCTATTGTGAAATTGTATTACTTTAAATTTGTGTTGCACTCTTTATCTAGATTATCCCTTTTTCTCCCTTAAAAAGGGATAATCTAGATCTTTCCCCGTACCGATTCCCTTGCGTTAGAGATACAATGTTCTATTGTAAAATTTACTTATTTCTATATGCCTGACGCATTATTAAAGTTTGTCCAATAATTTTTGTATCAACCTCCTTAGATGAAATTTCAGCCTTTTAGTTTCAGAATCTGTAGAGTGAAGTATCTTCCGACTATTTTTATTATTACTTCCATAAAGATAAAATAGAAATATCCAAAGCTGTTGAAATACCAGGTGCAAATGAAATCTTAAGAAGGTAAATATTTCATTACTTATTGAAAAACTATGGAACGCCAAGACTAGAATCGTGCTTCAAGTTTTTTTCTTATGCTTTTAAATGTTTTGCCATTAAATGGAAACAAACCGCATGTTAAGGGGACATACGGCCTTTAAACATCCGAACAATGAGGCAAAAACTGTAAAATTCGATGTATTATATCTCTGAAACAAAACATTTCACAAACTAACTTTTTTCCAGAAAAATATCTGTTCTTTCTGTAACTGTGCACACATTTTCAAATCTTAATATTGATATGTATTACTTGTGAAAGTAATAAATATGGGTATAATTTTTGGAGAAAAAATGAGATAGTCACATTACGCGCATGATTACGGATAAAATATTAGTCTAAACACAATATTTTGGGTATTTCAGTATTCTAAACAGTCTGTTTAAGAAACTGAACCACAATTTATTAACATTTAAATTTAATTTCTATTTTATATACCAATTCAAAATAAAAATGTTAAAAATAGTAAAACTTTCAACATTTTCAATCCCCAAAAAACGTCTTTCGAGAAAATATGAACAAAACTGTGGTTCTATTTGTAGAACATAGCACAATACATATGCAGTAAAAATTTTATGTAAAAATATTTATTAGTTCTTGAGATATCGTGCGCGCAGTATAAAAGAAAACACATTTTGAGATATAGTGCTTCATAGATATGTCTATATTCAATGTTTACTTTGAATAGATGACACATTTTCCTTCATAACTTTCGTAATTACGGGAATTTTTTTAACGCGAGTTGTTTTAAATTGTTCAGAAAAGACTGGGAAGTAATATATATTAATAAAAAAATGGAAATTTTTCGATATTTAAAGGTCGCATGTCCCTTAAACAAATTCTTGAAAACATTTTTGTTATTTTGAATATATGCTAAATTGAAAAATTTCATTAATGATCCAGACAAACACTATTCATTTTTAACGCTTTTTTCTACTTTAAAACAAAGCCTTTTGTTTTAATTTTTATTCAATTTACTGAAATAATTGCTAATTTCAACACATTATTATGCTATATATCCATCTTTCGTGAAAATATTGCAAATGAAATAATTAGAATATGAATAAATTAGTGGAATTATTGATTAAATTACCCATTTGAGAGAATGTAAAAGTATTGAACATGAATTTTATTTAGAAAAAGTTTTGATTATACAGTGGGTTGCTGATATAATGTGGCCACCTTAAAATTTGCATATTTCTTCGAATATCTCCGTAAAATCTGCATGGATTTCCTTAGAACCTCGAACGTGTGAAGAATAAGATTGAATTCACATTTTAGAGTGAACATTCGATCACGATAGTATTTAGGGGATTGACCAGGAACACAAAAGAAGTTTCAACACATCCCGGTTCAAAGAAACTGATAGAAAGATAAAATTTTCAGCAATAGTTATGTTTGATGTGTATAGTATTAACATGCATTTTCGTAAACATAGCAGGAATATTATGAAAGATATATAGGTTTCTTTCAAAAATCCCAAATTTTTCCGCACGTTTTTTTCCTTAAAATTGCAGAGTTTTAAACCAAATAGTATGAAATTTACTGAATGCTTGACAATATGTTAGAGAAGCATTGTATTAAAACTTGAAGTAAATACTTTTGAATATTAAAGGAAATATGGGTATTTTTAGTAAATGATTTTTTTACTGCGCATGAGTGAAATGTAACATAATTTGACTTTCATGACTTAGAGACAGATAGGGCAACTTGTATAAAAATTCCAGTCCTACACCGTTAGTATTCAGGATGATATTGGCATTGCAAGAACTGAAATGTTTTCCCTCTAAGAGTGTTTTTTGTGCTATGTTTACGAAAAGGCATGTGAATTTTATGCACATCAAACATAACCTTTGATGAAAGTTTTCTCTCGTTATCAGCTTTATTTGAAAAGGGATGGATCGATTCTTTTTTGTCTTCATCACTTTCTGGTCGGTACCCTAAATACTCTCGTGGTCGAATCTTCACCGTAAAATGTGAGTTCAAGCATAATCTCTACATGTGAGAAATTCTAAGAAAATGCTCATGCAGATTTTCGGGAGATATTCGAAAAATATGCAAATTTTAAAGTGTCCACATTTTATTGGCAACTCACTATAAGTCCTGAGTTTCTCCTAATCAGTAAATGTTTTATATTCTTAAAGCAATACTCACGGGCATAACACATTGAATTCAGAAACTTCTCGAGGAATTTGTTCGAAGATTTTTGGAGCTTTGCAGTTTAGAAGTGGTGCCTTTTTACAATTCAGATCTCCAAACACTGTAGGAAAGAAGTATGCATATATTAAGGGGAAAAATAGAATGTTATCCAGTAAAACTCTCGCTACAGCGATATCCGATGCAACAATATATCCCTCTATAATAATACAATATTGTGGTCCCGGTGAATTTGCATGGAGCATAATATTAATCTCCCCTCAATATAACGATATTCTGTACAGTAATAAACCGCTGTACAACAATGTTTTTTTTAAATCTCAACAAATTATCTTCCTCTACAACAATATTTCATGGAGGATGATCAAACTGATAATTACGAAAATTCCAAAAATCGCGATGTTTCAGATGCTGAAGAATGTGATTTGAGCCTTCAAAAGTCTTTAAGTGAGCTTGAAGGAAAAAAATGGCAAAATGTATGGAATTAATGTAGAGAAATATTAACAGCGGATGATGATGTTATGTTTTTTTCAGGATTTAGATACAGATAGGAGAAGATGTTTTGTCCGAAATTACAGACGAAATGGAAAATGATGATAAAGAGGACGATGATGATGACACAGATCCATCGCAATCTTTATTGTCATCCCAGGAACCTCTTCAATCAGTTAAGTCACGACGGGCATTTTTTTTCAAGCCTTTCATCCACAAATGATGATCATTTTGATGCATTAGACTCTATGCAAATCTTGTTAGTTGACTTAACGGTTTAAAAAATGAATAAGCAAACAAAAATATTAGATTTTTTCTATAAAGAAGTTTCTCAGGTACATGTGTATAGCTAAATTTTCAAGTTTGTGTATGCTTTAACAATCATTAACACTCTGGTGATGCTTTTTTTTGCAAAATTTATATTGTTGTATTGTGTCTACGTTAAAACAACCAAAATTTATGTTTTTCATATCGTAATTATATCGCCCCTCGATATAACGATACATCCCTCAATAGCAATATCTTTATTTGGTCCCCAAATAAATGTTGTAACGAGGTAATACTCTATAGCAACATACTTTGTTACAGAATAAATACTAATACTTTAGACTTATTTTGAAGCAGTAATTTACATATTCACTTTTGGGCCAAGTGTACTCATACATTTGCAAAGTGTTTCCTTCAAGCATTCGCACTATTAATTTTAAATAATTAATTAGTCTAATGTTAAACATTATAAGATCAATCACCTATATGAACATTATAAAATAAGATTTAATTATACTATCTTTAAAAGTTCAGGATTGTGTCAAAAATTCATAGACTGTTGCACTTAAATTACCAACTTAAATTATTACAATAATTTTATGTAACTTGCAAGAAATTGTAATACTTATTTCACTTTTACAACATCGCTTATTTTGAAATAAAATTTTCTACAAAAAAATAAGAAATTAATGAATGAAATGGTACATAAAGACAAATAACTAGTTTATACAATCTGGAACACATCTGCAAATAATTTTCACAAATGAAATTTATTTATTAACAAAAGAAATTAAATATCATGTTTCGATTAGTATTCATTAATCCTTTTAAATTCGTTATTAATATTAGCATTTTCCATTTTCCAATAGGCGTATAAACACTTTTCATTTTAATTGGCCAATAAAAAATAACACTTCTTTTGATGCCATGAGACTGAACTAAATCAATATTATGGCTTCTCTTTTAAGAAATAATATTTAATGTGAAATATAATTTTTTTCAATACATAATTCTAAAGAATATTCTGAATCAAGCAGGCAGTTTTAGTTTATTAATATGTTCGATATATGTTTATTTCTTTTTCTCTTTTATTTATTACTTTTATAAAGTAATAAAGAGACGAATTTATTAAAAGAAGTGCATTTTAAAGAATATTTAAAATAAATCAAAATATTTTGTCAATATATTATTTTAGAATACTGGTCCTTTATTTAAGATAATCAATATCATAACTTTGTAAAAATATATAGTAAATGTTGTAAAAAGATTACCTTTAGCGACCATCAAGGCTGGAAGAATCAGAATCCTTATTTTGAATACCATGTTGAAACTGCTTCTGAAGTCAGTCAAATTCTTGCTCGTGCTTCTGTGTATATATAGTCTGATCAGTTAACTTATTTCACTTTTTTTCTGTCAAAGAATTTTATCCATTAATTTAATCAAATTGAATCAAATCTTTTCTCAAGTCATTCATTTCACTCAAACTGAAAGCAACGTGACTGCATTTTTTCAAGTGAGTGATTCAAATCCGTGTCCGTTAATAAAATGTCTCACAAGCTGATAAAACATAGAAACAGATATTCTTGTTAAATGATTGATTGCATTAGTTGTTCAATTGAGATTTGAATTTGCATTGTGATTTTTTTTCCTGAACAATTTTTTCCTGGATCCTTTTCGTACTCTTCCGTCATTGTTCGATGTTTATTCAAATGTTAGTCTACAGAAGATTCTATTTTAAAACTGCCGAGACCTTCAGTGTTGAAGGCCTTCTTTTCAGTTTTGGATAGCAGGAGCTAAACTATATAAAAAGTTAATATTGAATACATGATATCACCGTACATCATAAAGTATAGCTTTATTATGATATGCGATGCATCAGGGAAATGTCTGATGATTCTTAAAATATTTTTTTAAAAACGAATTACGTTTTTAAACAAAGCAAAGATTACTTATGATATTTCCGACTCAACTATACTTTGAGAATGATGCCTGAGTCGTGTTCGACGCAGTTTTATTCAATTTGAGTTGTTTCATGTTCGTGAAGTTGGGATTTTGTAATCGGTTTTAACTCACTTCCTTACGTACTAACGATTTAAAACATTTTACACCTCTGTAATCTCGATGAAAATTTGCTGTTTTAATATTTTCAGATCTTAATCATCAGTTAAACGATTGAGTTAATTAAATTTTATTTTATGATGGGTGGAACTGTCGTATTGAAGTTTTAATTATCTTAATTTAGTTTTTACTCATAGGTCAGACTCAACTAAAATCTATCAATAATAATAGTAATAATAATTTTAAACCAGCGCGTTGTGTATAAGCAATAACCCAAAGTACAACCAGGACATGACTTATGGACGCTGAGTCAACATGAGATCATTCACAAAGAAAAACAATTAACTGCAAAATTCGAATATTTGATTAAGAACAAGATGAATTTAAAAGAGAAGAAATAATTTAAAACTCTTAAGGAGTCAATCCTCCTACACTAAACATCATGGTGTAGGACCAATAATCACATATGTCATTAAGTATTTTGTGCAATTTTGATTTTCTCAGTAAATTATCATATTATAAATGTCAGTTCATTAAAATGATTTATTTTAAATGTAGAAACACATTCCCAGATATGCTTGAGAAGCTAATTTTATTATAAATTTGAATATTCATGGAAGAAAATTAAAGATAATTATAATAGAAATATCATTCACTTTAAAATTGTCCCGATTAAACAACATAATTACTTCATCACAATTTTACATTTCATTCCATAACATAGAACAAAATAAATCAATTGTTTGCAAGCAATAAACATTTCATTGAACCTTCTCACAAATTCAACCTAATAGCACAAACAGAAAGCACAAAAGGAGTCTAATATCACCATATAGATATCAATTAAACACACCTTCAGTTCCACATCAAACATATTCCTTGTTACCCAATATAGCCTTAGCAAATTTTAATATAAATAAAAGTCACTGTGGGTATGTGGCTATGTTCCACATCTCCTCCTAAACCAATGGACTGTTTTCAACCAAATTTTGTACACTTATTATTCAAGACAAGGGGAAGACACTTATGAACTTTTCTAAGTACAAAAGTTAATTAGAAATTAACCGAAACCGTTTTCTCGCCGTAACTTTGGAGCAAATTGTCCGACGAAAAATATATTTATACCATCTTAAAGTTCAAAATTTTACCTTTTCAATAATGCCAATTTTATTTCTGTGACATTTTTCCTTCGATTGTTATTAATTTTTAAAAGTTTAATAATTTTTAATTACGTGCAGACGATTTTGAAATAACGCAAATTCCTAGCTACTCCGTTATTAGGCAACGGTTAGACTTTGAACTAATTTACCATTATTTCTGAAAATTTTGCTTATTTTTATAAATATCTATAATATAAAGCAGAAATTACATGTATCTGTCTGTTTGTCGCTCATAAGAACTCCTCCTAAACGGTGAACGTTAGCGACATGAAATTTACACACGACATTCTAGAGCATATTTCTAGGTCAACGGTGCTATTTTCAAGTTTCAGAGTTAATTAGTTCGCAAGATATTTAATTAAATAACGAAAATTAGCCGCTTTTAAGCCTAATTATTAGACGTTTTTTGCCAATATCTTCTGAAATATTTGTTAGACAACAATTATTTTTATGCCATTTTAAAGAGCAGAAAAGGATCTTTTTAATGCTAATAATTCCATTGCGATGAAGTGTTTTCTCTGTCTGTTATTAAGGACTAAAAAAATATTTTTAACGCTATTTCTGACAATACTTTTTATTCTTATAGAAATAAATTCATTTCAAATTACTGTTTCGCGCGCGGGCTTTTGCCAGTGTTAAAGTTAATATAAGAAAATATTGCGTTCGTTGACCATAAATAACAAAGGAGGCTTTTCACTTCCGGTTTCCTGTTGTCGTAGCATTAATAGTTTTTAATACGGTTACACAGTTTCCAATGACGTTAGTGAATTATTCTCTCGATGTTTTGTTTAATTTTCGCAAATTTTTAACAGATCCTAATGAGTGTGTGCTAAGCCTTGAAGGTTACTTAGTCCTGTTCCTATCGTAGGCAGAGGAAAAAGGGAGGGGAAAAAAGATGTTCTAATGGTCTCTCTGTCGCGAGAACTTCTCCTAAACAGTGAATAGTCTTGACATGAAATTTGCACATGCCATTCTGGGTCCGTTCTTAGATTAATACTACTCTTTCAAACAAAATTATTTCCTTAGATATTTAATTAAATAACGAAAATTAATCCAATTTTCGGCGTTTTATCTCAGTTTTTCGTCAATAATTTCAGAAAAATATATTGCACGTTTATTACTTATATACAATCTTAGAAAGCAGAAAATCATCTTTTTAATGATTTTGTATTAAATGTTTTTCGTTCTTTTTCTTAATTTAATGAACATTTCAAATTTATTTCATGCACAAATTGTAGCAATGCTTTCTGTTATTGTAATTAAATTCAAACCATTGATCGTTTTATCAAATCCTTCATTTCGATATTTTTGCCACTGTGAAAGTTATGATAAAAATATTGTTTTCTTTGAATGTTAACAGAAAGGCAGAAATTTTATTTAGCTTTTCTTTCGTAACATATACCTCTTTCAATATGTACGCGCCACAATACAATGATGTTAATTACTCTCTTTCCGCGATGCTTCATTTAATTTTACAAATTTTTAATCATCATAATGAGTGTTTAAAATCCTTCAAGATTGTTGAACCCACTTCCTACACTCTCAAAAATTTCCGTAATTTTAGGGCCACTGCCCGTAATTTTTACGGTCACCAGCCACTTTTCCCTTTTTACGGGCATAACCCGTATATTGTTGTAGGATATTTCCGACTTTTAAGGTCAGATCCCGTTCTTTTATCACGGACACTTTTCATTGGTCAATCGGGATGACGTACCAACCGTTGAGCGGGAAAAAAGATTAAGAAAAGGACGCCATGACCGTATTTTTTTGGACAATCGAAGCGAGAACCCTGACTTTCTCAAGGAAAATGTGGATGAAGTATTTATTAATTAGAAGGTAAGAATAAGTACCCCCATTATTCTTTAGCTTTTTGTTTGTTTAGTTTGTTGTTTTATTTTTAGTACTTCCTTATTTCAAACGTAACGTGCAGTGGACTGTTTAGTGTTTACCATTAGATGTTAGACTTCTGTTGTTTATATTAAAATGCCAAAATTGAAATATTACATAACAGGAGCGAAATAATTTGTTCAGCAGTAGATAATTGCTTAACATATGTGTTAATTTCTCGCTAATGTTTTATTTGTTAAAATATTTTATGAGACAAATTTGCAAATTTCCGTAGCAAAAGTTTACAAATTATATTCTGAAACCCTGTTATATTCTTTCTTTACAATAATTTCGATTATTAGCATTCTATAGTAATTCAATATTTCAGTAGTATATTCAATAATTCAGTATTCTCAGTATATTCAATATTTCAGTAGTATATTCAATATTTCAGTAGTATATTCAATATTTCAGTAGTATATTCAATATTTCAGTAGTATATTCAATATTTCAGTAGTATATTCAATAATTCAGTAGTATATTCAATAATTCAGTAGTATATTCAATAATTCAGTATTCTCAGTATATTCAATAATTCAGTATTCTCAGTATATTCAATAATTCAGTATTCTCAGTATATTCAATAACTCAGTATTCTCAGTATATTCAATAACTCAGTATTCTCAGTATATTCAATAACTCAGTATTCTCGGTATTTCAATGCATTGGTGTGCGTACAAATTATAAAATTTTGAAACACTCAATGATTTTTACCTTGGGCTAATCAACCCTCATCGTTTGAATGAGTATATTTTATGCAGATTGTGATTCAACATTATGGAAGTGTGATTGATTGATCTATAGTAATAAAAAAATTAATTTCTGTTTTGAGTTTTGTGTGCTCTTTATGTACCTGCAGCAGTAGTTAAACTATTTTTCAGGAGATTTTTCTCAAATATGTTGAAAGCACTGTAAAACTGATTTTAATAATTCATCGGGTGAAATAGATCAATTGCTATAGAACAATCACACTTTCTATTCACACATTAAATGTTATTTATGCATACATACATTCTATATACCTGTGTGTGTTTCTGAGTATGTATATGCAAATATATAAGGTAGATGCTCCAGTTTTGGCCACCTCAAAAAAAGAGAAAATTTGAAATAGAAATTTCACAGTAGATGACTGTTTAAAACATATTAAATCATACTTATACTATTCTTTAGCCAATTTTATTGGCTTTCTGCTAGTTATAAAATTTTTCTGAAGAATATTTTAAATTTAGAGTTATGAATTTTTAAATAAATTAACCCAATTTGCACCAGTTTTGGCCACATTAATATTATATTTTTAACAGACATTTTAATGAATTTTAAGTAAAAATAAATCATTATGAAATATTTATTTTAGTACATTATTTTCTGTTATTTTAATTTTTTTTTTTTGATGAATTTATAAAGATATATAATAAAATTTACCTAAACTGATTTTAGCTGCAGATTTTAGTTTTAAAAAAAGAAACAGGAATGCAGAAAACAATAATTTAATTTTATTGATAAAATACAAACTATAATTTTAAGCTATATATACTCGCAAATTTTTTTGATACATTGCAAAAGCATAGATTTTTTTAAAAAATCAAGAATTTGCATTATTATACTCGCTAACAATATCCACAAATATGTATTTTTATAATTTTTAATTGCAACATTAATCAAATTCATCAGAATCATTCTTAAAATTAGAGCAATCCATGCATATAAAAGAATATTCCTCATCACTCGAGTCGGGTTCCTCAAGTTGAAATTTTCTAACATAAATGTGAGGTAAATGTTCAAAATGGAGATGTTTTTGACATTCCATTTTGAATGGCCTTAACTGCATTACCAACTTTAGATGGCGAGTAGCAAATTTTTTTTATAGAAATGCTACCTGCCTTCTTATTTTTAATTGGAGCCATTACTATGTAAAATGAAAACAAACAAAACTAAATTAGTTACTTTTATTTCAGAAATAAAGCTATATCAGTTGCTTCTCATTTTAGAAACAAAACTAAATCAGTTACTTTCATTTTAGAAATAAAATTAAATTGGTTGCTTTTATTTTAAAAACAAAACTAAATTAGTTGATTTTATTTCATCCAGATATTCTTAAATTTATGTAATGGCTCAAAACACAATAATGAAGTTATGTGGCCAGAACTGGAATATGTAAATGTTCTATATTTGGCCACCACCCATTTAATCTTCAAAAAAATAATTAATTTTGATATGAAATCAGAATAAAAAGAAAGTTTACCTCATAAATCGCAAGGGTAATAAGTTTTAGATTAATCATTTTATTCTGAGAGCTTGATGATGAAAAACTTCAAATACTTGTTCCTAAACAAAAACCGTAACAGTTGCGAGTATGCAATACATGATCATGCATTTAATTTTTTTAGTCGCATGTGTGCGAAAAATAAACCAATCAGATTGAAAATAGTAAAATAAGGATTGTTTGAAGTATTGGAATGCTTCTTATTAGTTAATTTGAAATTACTGGTTAATTATTGGAAAAAACATATCCAACGTGGCCGAAACTGGAGCATCTACCCTATGTGTATGTATATGCAAATATGTATGTATGTATAGGGTTCCCAGTGGCAACTATTTGTTACTAAAATTGGGCCTGGGTGGCTATAGAGACTATTTTCGTGTAAAAATGGCCTACAGCTGTTACTGTCTAATAAGAAAACATGAATTCCGTAATAAACCATTTTCAGTTGGTCAGACACGAACAAAAGAAAGATATGACTGGAGTTGTGTCAACATTTTAGGTAATTAGTCATTTGAAGGAATTAAGTTTCCATTGCTATTCAATGAGTTGGCATATTTTCATGTTTGTGAGCCTGGATTGCCACCTTGCCTTGGCCACGACCTTTCTGAAGGAATTGTTTCATATGATTTGGCATTATTTGTGAAATATTTTATTCAAGAAAAAAATGGTTATCTTACAAAAAAATTAAATTTTATAATTTTGAAATTTTCTTATTTGGGAAATGAGTCGAGAAATAAGCCCAATGAAATAAAGGCAAATAAAAATAAAATAACTG